>JAKUBE010000006.1:0-77266 GCA_030674755.1 Metschnikowia henanensis | reverse complement strand
TCCGGCACTCAGCGCACCAGTAGCGAGACGCGGGATTCATATTCAGCTGCTGTTTTTTTCACTTTTTTTGTTAGCTTTCCGCGCGCGTATTCCTCAAATGGGAGTAGAATTATTAATCAGCCATGCAGGCGGAACCCCGATCAGGCTTTCGGCTTTTCGGCCCCCATGCGCACCGGCTGCTGATTGGCCCTCTGTTAACCTTCTGTTTATTGTCGTAAACCACCTTTGAGCCTAGACTACTAAAAGTTCATTATCGTTTGTAATGCGAGACTAACTCAACGCTCAAGGCGCCTGGATTCACCACAAGGCTAGCTATTCGAGTCCTCTGTACGACATCAGGAAACTAACCTTCATTCGAAGCTACGGCTACTTAGTAAATTTGGTGAACGTAGTCCCCTTCTGCCCAAGATTGCAATTTGTGAGCCTGTCATTATTTTGCGTCATCACCCGACGCCTTTTTATTCCACTTTGGGAAAATGTTTCCAGATACTCGCAGCGCGCCATGGCTTGCACGAAGTTGCCAGAACACTTCGCAGCATTCAAATTAATGTGCTCGCTCTAATGCTGAAGATTCGACACGGCATGTTGAAATTATGTCCTGGTGATTTGAAAACCTCGAGAAGATCGCATTCCCTCTAATACACACGGGGCTTATTCGAGATTGCGGCCCAGATCAGTGATGTATCCTTCGCTATTGTCACTGTGTCCAACTTCTGAGTCATTTTCTCTGCCTTTGGCTTGGAAACTCGCACTATCACTAAGTGCATCATGATCAGTCTTCCCGTTGTCATACTCACGGACCTCGTATTCGTCAAGCACCTCAGGCGCTCTCGCACTAACGAGCACAGAGATCATATCTTCCAACTCCAGTAACTTCAGCAAAAGCTGTTCATTGAGCCTCTGAGATTTCCACTCTGGTTCATCACCACTTCTAATTCTTCGAGACCGTATCTCTGATGTGTTTCTTAGTCTGCCAGTGCCGTATCGCTTTCCCAAATAGTCATCAATGAACATCGAGTCAAGCAGTCCGCTTCGAAACCCCGCCATTGTTGTTTGTGACTGTTGTGGAGCAAGCTTTCTGGAAACTGGTTTCTGACGGGATGACAGCTCGTGATGCCCGGGCATGGGATTTGAAAACGCCACACTCGCCTCCCCAGTAGATGCCACTCGTGGGTCTATATGGGAGCCTCTCCGAGATGTTAACCTCAATGAGCTGATTTCTTCTTCGTACGATTCACGATTGAGGAGCATCATATCCGGGTCATCAAACAAGTCATCTTCTCTGTTAAGGAAGGTGAAATGTTTGAGATCTTTTCGTTGCTTCTGAAGAAGCACCTTGTTTTCTTTTATGAGAATCTCGTACATGTAGATGACGAGAATGATGGGTAGCTTTGAAGCTTTCACGGCATAATCAAACGCAACCGTGAGTTTGCTCTCAGTGCGGCCTGGCTGTTTGAAGCTGGCCCACTTCAAATATATGATGAGGTTTGTGGTCTTCAAATACTCAAATTCTTCTTTGTTGGACTCGCTTACTTTTGCAAACACATTGCTCAAGACAATGGCTAGAATTGTTGCGAACACAAATTGAATCAAAGAGAGGTAAGATAATTGCAAAGTCCGTCCCAAAGTGTCATAGCTTTCCCAGTTGTCCCACACCGCGGGTGTAAAACCAAAAAAGAGCTTCACCATCGCGAATGCCACTTCGTATGTGGACATGTCAATCGTCAAGCTAATGAAGCATAAAAAAAATCCGAAAATTAAGGACGTAAACAAGCATGACATTGCGATAACGTTCCACGTCATCTTCTTCAAAGAAACGATTATCATGTTGAAAAACTCGTAATTGTTAAAGACTGATAGCATTCTCGGGAACAACAAAATAGAAATTAGGCTGAAGCAATTGTAATAAGTTTGATTGTCAATTTTTCCAAACCCAAGTAGTAACCGCATGACAAAAGAAATATCAATGAGTGTGACGATCAAAATATCAACATACGTCCAGACAATTTTCTTAAGAAATTTGAACTCAATGTGAAGTGATTTGACAATCACATCGAAGTTGAAACTCAAAGCCACAATCCAAAACAAGGACCCCCAGTACCCTGATGTCTGATTATATTTATGTTTGAAGACAAGTATAAGGAATAGAATTGTCAAGAAAGCATGTTTCAAGTTGATCACCAAAGATTGATATTTTGGAACAACATTAGACCGCAAATAAACTTTCTTCATTGTAATCAGGTTGAACTTGTAGTTGACGATGCTTTTCTCGTGATAATCGCTGTCCAGAGTTCCCAATGTGCTGTTGTCTAGCTGACCATTTTCGAAATCATAGACTAGTCCTCTTTTAGCTGTCAAATAAGAATCTTCGCAGGTTCGATCTGTGGAATTTGAGAGGCTAAATTCTTGTGGCCATGGCTCTGATTTTGCTGCCGCTTTGTCCTTCATTATAAGCTCGCCGTTGTATATGCGATCAAGAATACTGATAATAACAGGCTGCACCAAGAACTTTTTCGATTTGGAAAGAATCGAAAGCTCCAAAGTATTGAAGCTATCGAGATGCTTCGTGTGTTTGAGTTGCACATGCTCATCGTGGTGTGCCATCGGATTCATGAAAAGAAGATTAATTCTCTCGTTTGAGCCGTATTCTCGTAGCATTCTTATCGCCAAAAACTCACAAATTGTTGATTTAGTGATGAGAAGGTCGTACATTATGAGATGATTTTCGGACTGGATCATATACTCATAACGCAATAACAAGAGAACATAAATCACGTAAGGGGATATCTTTGAGTCAGTTTCATCACCCAAAGGAAGCGACCCGTAGCCCACAGGCCCAAATAGTGGTGTCTCAAAGGAGTTCAGGCCGGGCGTTGTGGATATATGATTGCTCAATGAGATCCGAAGCGATTGTATGCTGCTTATCTCAACGATCTTTGTGACCAAGGGCTTGATCAAAGAAAGCCTTAGTTCGGGAGATTTTAGTTGCTCATACTTAAAGCTCAACAGCACGTCTTTGTTAATTTGCTGCTGGATTTGAAAGTATAAGTATTTGAACTCTATATATCGGCGCTTGCTTTTCAGGTATCCATGCAGCGTCCCTGGTAAACTATCCTCGTGCGGGTTTCGTGTATTGGGACCTCTCAGTCGGCTTGACGAGTTCATTAGAAATATCGTAAATTCTGGTGAAAGGCGAACCGGTGACGCTTGTCTAGCTAGAATTTCGAGGTCCTAACGATGTCGCAACCAAGTCAATGTTATGTAAACACACCTCGCCATCTTCCCCGCGCAGATCTATTATTATTTTTTCCGAAAGCGCAAATCATGCAAAGCAGCAAAAAATCGTCTAACAATTTCATGCTAGCATTGCGTTAACGCAGGTTTCCGTATGCCCATCCATGAGCCTCAATTCTTACAAAACTATTTTATTATGCAAAATTTGTGGTGTCTAAGATGATCAAAAGCTGGTTCAGCAACCTTCGCAAGGGATGAAGATTAGAATTTAGAGTTTTCGTGACGCGACTTTGTTAGGCACAGGCGCAGGCTTGGATTGGCAAGAAGATGGTGAGCTAATATAAGAATACCATATTTGGCTCGTAGATGAATAGAAAAAAAGAATCTCTTTGGCTTTTGAAATCAGCGAATTGCATGATTTATGAAGTTGTATGCTTTAGTCCCATTCTCATGCCCCAACAAGTCCACAAACTCATCCCTCAGAAGGCAGACTAGCTCCACCATATTCCTAACTTTCTGGATTAACGCAATGTAATTGACATTGCTTATGCCCGGAATGGTTTGTAGTATATCAACAGCGTCATCGTTAAAGTTTGGGGGACCTTCTTCAGTGGCTATAGATGGATTCACGCCTTTAGAAAGCGCATCTTCGACATTCGGCTCCTCTTGAGTGGACTTAAGTTCCAAAAATATTTGAGCAGTTTCGTAAGGCGAAGAGGACCAAATCACCTTTAATTTGGGAAACGATACAAGTAGTTCTGCAATTTTCAGTTGGATTTCTCTGTTCTGAACCTTGGCGCCTTGAGCGCCAGCTGCTTTTTGACCAGGCGGTCTTAGGTCCGAGAATGGCTTGAAGGAAAACGATTTGGATTCATCAAACTCGATGAGAAGACAGGGTAGTTCATAATGACGAAACATCTGTTCACATTGCTGAAACAAACGACCGCTTTTAAAACTCCCTATTAAGTCAGGTATAGACTTCCTCTCAACACATATCTTAGGTGAAATAATGTAGTCTCCTACGGTCAACATGCATGGAATGACCTTAGTTCCAACACGGTATAGCAAGTTGGGCAATGAAGAAGAAAATTCTCTGGTGTCCACTATTATTCTCATTTCATCGTCCTCTGTTCTGAATTCGGCACCGCCGGCAATTCTCGTATTAACCACTTGAGGCTTACGAATCTGGAACTTCCAGTTATCTCTTTCAGTTTGGAACTGCTTTCCAAGAGTGGCCTTCTCCTTGATAAGCCTTGTAAATGCCTGCTTCTCCATCCGAATTTTTAACAAATGATATTGCTCCTCCACTGATGTCCCATAGTACATGAAGAACACTCTCGCAGCAGAGGCAGGGTTCATAGCCTGAAAAATTTCGACTCGGCGTATAAAAGTGAGGTCAGGTTCATACATGATGACATATGAAGGATTGACTTCTTGGAGAAGAAACTCATTTGTCGAATCGTTATACGTCTCGACGAGAACTTGATTAAATTTTTCAGCATGCTTCAATTCGAATCGAGAAGAATCATCATCCTCGATAAAAAGACGATCATTTGCCTCTTTCTCTTGCTCATCCTCAACTACCTGAACGTCAGGTTCATCGTCAGAAGCACTTTTTATCTCACTTTCAAGGGTCTCTAATATCTTCTCGTCCAAATCAACTGCGCCCGACGTACGGTCGAAGGTGGTACCAGAATAAAGTCTAGATACGTTTGCGACAGCAGACGCACCTCTAGTTCTTCTGCGTTTACTTTGAGGCGCGTCTTTTCCTCTGGTGAATGATTTAGAAGTGTTGAGTTTCTCCTCGTCTGATCCCTCTGTGTTGTCCCCTCCTTCTTCTTTGGTGTCAAGCTTTATGGCCAATTCCTTGGTGAGTGACGTGATAGCTTTCCAATCGAGATAGTCTCTGAGTTTACCTACCATGTAGGCTCTAGCGGTGTACTGCCTTTTTCCTGTTACAGTGTTTTCCCTCTTCTTGGTCGATGATAAAACAGAAGTAAGTTGACGAGCTATCTTGTCATTTGAACACATGACCAAAACTGGTCCATCTGCCTTCAGCAGCTCTATTGATCTTTCATGCATGATGTCATCGATTACAAGAGACAATTGCTCCCATTTAGGCTGCTCCTCTAAATTGTACACCATGTCGGTCGAGACTATCTCCTCGTCATTCGTTTGCACGTTAACTTTTGCTGTCTGGGTGGAAACTTTACCCAAAGCTCTTTCTTTAGAGTAGGCAATGATTGTGGTTGCCTCATCCATCATCAACCAAGGACTCATTGTAGTGGTTGCCATCGTGCCGTTGCTAGAGCTTCTGATGTTTGCATCGATTATGCCCTGAACTCTTTGATAAAATGTGAGCGAATCCGATGATAAAAGCTCGTAAAGGAGGTCTTTTAGCGTGGAGAGGTCGGCCACTAACTGTTTAGAGGTCCACGAAATACGATGCCATTGTGGTTCAAGAGAGAGCCTGACTCTCACGACAAAATCCTTGTCATGAACGTTCTCCATATCCCAGTAATCTGTCTCCAAAACAGGGTTGTGTCTTCTGAGTTCACTCAAACAAGCCTGTAGGCATGAAAGTATGGCTGATTGTATCTTTTTCATTTTCGGCGAAAGGCCCACGCTGATTTCGGTGACAAGTCCTTGATTAGTACCCGAAGACTTGAGCAACAGCAGTGAAACCTCGACATGAAATCTAGGCCATAAAAAAACATTCGGAAGTCTCAAAACCTTCAATTTTGTGCTTAGCGGGGTGAAGCCCGTGAAAGACTCTGGCTCATCCGAAATTGCTTTCAAAAAACCCCAGTCATTGCCATCTCTATAGAGGTTGATAATGAAGGATTCGTTTGAGGTTTCCTTCACGCGCTCAGTGTGCATCAAAAAAATTCCTGTGATGTCGTCTGGTCGTATTATTCCGGAGAGTAGGTCGACGACTAGTATCCTGGAGCTTATAAAAACAATGCCTCCTTCTTCATACACTGCTCTTCTCTTAGTGGTGTTGTTCAAATCGGAGCCGCCCACAATCCTCAAAGGGGTCGCCCACTCGTCGTCAAATTCAGAGACTTCATTTGGGTTGCATGACTCGTTTATCCATTTCAAGTCCATGAGAATATCGTTGAGCTTGACTTGTTCTTCTGGTTTAGCATTAAGTAGTATCACCAAACTCTTTTTCTTGCGGATCATATTACCGTGTTGTAGAGAAACCGATGGTGTACTCAAGGCGTATAGAACGTTTGCGGTGACTATCTCGCACCCTAGACCTCTTCCTAGTATGAGAAGACAGTCACGAGTCAAGAGGGTTTCCGCAATTTCCTGATAAAACTTGAGAGGCAAGTTGCAACAAACTTCTTTCGAGTCATAAATGGGGATTGATTCTTGTGCGTCGGACACCACTACAGGGAATGGCGCTCTTTCCGCGGATGAGCCATTTTGTGCGTCATAGTGTTGCTGAGTTCGTTCGATTGAAATCTCAATTGGCGGAAGCTCTTGCTCTTCAGTGTCATCATCTATGCCTTGATTCTCAGGCACTCTCGCCTCTTGAATATTGGAGTTGTTCTCCTCGGTAGCAATCTTATCGTCATATTCCTCATCCTCCGCTACAAATAATGACGACATGGAAGTCCCGCTTTTATGAGTTGCTCAAAACGTTGGCACAACTCCAATCTCGTATTGTAGCGAAAATTTGTACGTAGCGTGTCACAGCGTCGGTAGAATAAATGCCTTCGACAATATCTTTTATTACGCTTTTTGGTCCGCAACTCACTTTGCGCGGGTTTCTTGACATCTGGTGTCACAAGAGACGCGTAATCTGTCAGACCGCGCACCAGAATCATTCAGAAATCAAGGCACATTTGCACCTTCATGACTTAAAACTTTGCATAGTATAATGACCCTGGCCAATACCGGCATCACTCAGTATTTGGGTGCTGTAGAGACGGAGCTCAGGGAACCTTTGGCTTGTCATATCATGCAAATTATCAACATTTCTGAGTCCAAAGAGAAGGCTCTCGAGGAATGGAGATACTATCAAAATCCAAACAAAGCACCCTTCGAAAGAATGGAACATGTCAATCGCCCTATCATTTACGGAATCGACTTGGAAACCCCCGAGCAGGAACAGAAAGCCCGCACGATAAAAGCCACGTATAAGCTTCTCCTACGAGATCTCTTTGGTAATTACTTCTACGCGGTAGAGCTAGATGAGCTACTTTTTCTACGATCGCGGAAAAATGCAGAGAAAACACCTCTCACCGTCCCTCTTGGTGGCCGTATAATTCTACGTGAAGGCACTTTGATAGCGGATGGAATCGTGTTGTTGAGAAAGCACCAATGTACATATCTGGGACCCGACCCCGCATCCGAATTGACAAGACTACTCAATGACGGTGTGGTTGAAAAGACAATCGAGATGATCGAGCGTTTGCTTGAAGAGTCGAAATAGCGCCACTTTGAACGATAGCGTGCTTGTCCGAGCTAATGTTGTTGTGCGAACCCCGCACTTAGAGCTTCCAGTCGGCCGCACGGTGTTGTCACTCGGAGAGCAACAGAGTCCATAAGCCGTACTCATCTGTGAAATCGTGATGAATCATACTTATCAAGTAGTAATCTTCAGAAATTGAATGCAAGAGCTTGTACGCTTTGGTCTCTTTCTTGTAGCACCTAGCCCACTCGATCCATAGGAGGAAAGCCTCCTCGTTCCATGCCTTGAATGACTCATAGTCGATTATCGTGGGTTGCAACACTTCAGTGGATGGAAACACGCCCCAAGTAATGGCCGTCTTACTATTCTGGTTGTTACCACCGATCGGCAAATTTGATGTGATCTTTCCCGAGCTATCGCCGCAGAAGAATGTTATTGTTTTCTCCTTCAATTGCTCGCTCAATTTGGGAGCAAGCGTTTCGTCCCACTCCTTTTTTGGAATAAAGAATTCGACAAAAGCTTTCTGGAAAAGAAATCCATTGCTAGGTCCCCAGCCGATTATTTTGTCAGTTGAAGGGCATGCATTGACAGCTGGCTGTGACGCTAATGTGAACCACCCACGTTGATTTAACCCGAATAGCTCTTCTTGAATCAATGCTGTTTCTGGAGAAATCTCGGTATCCACCCATGGCAAAATGTCGATTTTGCCCGAGAGATATTCCATGAAGAGCTTGGATATGTCTTGAGTGCTTTCAGGGGTGCCCCATGTCCGGATGATCTGTTCGGGTGTATGAAGCTTCAAGCTTGGCCCATAGCCATCGATTTCACCATAAGCTGGTGAATTTGAGTCACCAAAGCGTCCGTTTGGAAACTCATCCCAGGTGGCGTCTTTACCCAAAACGCCTTTACCTGTACTAATGTCAATAATCTTCTTACGGTCTCTCGAAAAAGCATTGGAGACCAAAGCTAGTCTCGCATCTTCAACAAGCAAGCTCTTGGACACTTTGCGCGTGGCAGTCTTTGTGGGTTCCTCTTGGTCTGAATCGGAGCCAACAGCATCTTCGTGATCCACGGCATCGTTGTGATCCACTAGATTCAAGATTGGAGATTTTTCAATGATGAAGGCAATCGCTTTCTCCAAATTGAGAGTGTAAAAATGATATCCACGCACTCTACCTTCGGTCTTTCTATCCACATCAGATATGATTTTTGTGAGTATATCAATACCGATAGATTTGACCATGTTGTCATCATTACCTGGCGCCTCCAATTTCTCGATAATTTCTTGAGGCACCAGCGCATGTGATAATTTTGTGGCACGAACAAACACTTTGTGTGTTGTGATTGGCATTAAGCCTGGAATGAGCACAACATTAGCAAGCTCGGGAACGGTTTGTAGTAAGCGTTCGTAGGCGACAAACTTGTCCACGTCAAAAAAGAGCTGCGTGATGATAAAATCGGCTCCAGCTTTTACCTTTTCAATGAGATAGGGAAGGTCCTTACGAGGGTTTTGCAGTGTCTCGTTAGCTCCATCGACGTGGCCCTCGGGGTAGCCAGCAACACCGATGCAGAAGTAATCTCCGTACTGTTCCCGTATATATCTGACCAAGTCGATAGCATTTTTGAAGTCGCAGTCGGGCGTCCAGTACTCCTGTGTTCTCGGAGGGTCGCCACGAAGTGCTAATATATTTCTGACACCTGCGTCTTTCGCCCTCACCAACGCGTTATCTATGACTTCCTTATTCGTGTTCGTACACGTCAAATGAAGCACGGTGGTGACTCCGAGTTCACTTTGACAAGTTGCAGCCAAGTCTAGCGACTTCTCGCTCGTGGACCCTCCTGCGCCCCAAGTAACAGTGAAGAAGAGTGGGTTTAAAGCCATCATCCTATGCAATCTTGCGAGCAAATTCCTAAACCCTGTGTCAGTTTTGGGGGGGAAGAACTCAAACAGGCAGAATTTCTCATCGGGCTTGAGAGCCTTTATGCGTTCAATCACGGTTGCCATTCTGATTTTTTTTCAAAGAAGATGTCCATAGAGTATATCAATGATCTTCTTTTTTTCCTCGTTGATTTCATAAATCGCACTGACTCTGACGTGCGAGCCTGTGAGGGTGAATCTCGCTCAAAATCCAAGAGGCATGGAATCTAAAAATGCAATTGAATTTAGCTCAACTTTGAAAAAAATTTACCCATCATTTCTTGCTTGAACCTAGGGCTTTACATCATCTAAGGCCTTCCCAAAGGACTTTAAAAAAACACTTTAATTACTACCCTCTCGATGTAAAGAGTGTCGATCGCGCATACGCACGTTGCACAAGAGGTCCGGCCTGCAGCAGCAGTTCGCCTAAAGCGAAACCCATGCAAGGAGATAGTGCCATTTCGTGTAAAGTACTCGTTTCGTAAAACTATGTATCTGAGATAAACTCTGCTTCTAATAAATATCAAACCGCGCTATATTCACCCCTGTTTGAATTACCTGTGACCTTTTGGACAATCTCCTTCACAAACGCAGGCAAGCCTCTCAAGAGGTCGACAAAATTTTCCAACACTTCTCTCAAAGCCGACTGGAAGTCAATAGCGTTTCCCTTGTTGTACTGGAACCATGCGCCCCCAATAATATAAATACTCAAAAACAACACCATGAAAATGAAAATCCAGGTAAACCATCCCCATGATTCACCATTATCGGTTCCATTGTTGTTTTTGGGCGGCGTCTTGCGCCCCTTATTTGAATTGACACAGGCAGCCTGCGAGCGAAACTCGCCTTCGAAATCAGCACCATTCCATCCAATAAGCTTGAATTTGTTCTCGTTAGCATCGCCTTTCGCAGAGCAAATGAACTTGATTGTCCCGTCCACCAACAGATCACCCCAATTTATACCCCTATAGGTGATGTTGATTCCCGATTCCTGATCTTTGCCATCGCCGCCAAAAGGTGTGTATTCTTTTTGTAGATTCGAGTTGAAGCCTATCACTTCAGACAAAACATCCTTATCGTCCACTTGAATTCTTGTAGTGCCACATACATCCGAATTCTTGGGGCAGTCCTGTTGTTTCTCGATACTTTGACAGACGCCAATACTCCATGTGAGTACGGCTTTTGACGGTGGTGTATTTTTTGTGATTGTATCTGTGTATTCTCCCTTAATAGACTGGAAATCGTACTGAGACAATTCTTTTGCGGAGCAATCAAACGCTGAAGCGACCGCTGCTGCAAGTACAGCTGTATATATGAAATGCATCGCCACAAGGTCAGAGTTGTCAAACAGCAGGAAGTATATCTCGAGTGGTGAAGTGAACCTAGCGAGTATAACCGGTGCACGGGTCTAACAAGGGTCTAGCATGGTGAGTCCAAGCAGATTTTGCAATCATCGGCAGCAGGGACACCATGAGCGCACTCTATGTATGCATTTTAAACAAGTGTTTCGAGCAAATTTTCATAGTCGTTGCTTGTAGGTTTTGAGCGTCAATGACTTAATTTCGTGTATTTCACTTGAGCCAAGCCCCATTGCAGATGGCTTGCTATTACCATGAATAATAACTGAGTTTTCAGGATTCGATCGGCGTTACAAAATTGTCCATCTCTCACTCTGGACTGAGATCTTTTCAAATACTAAGAGCTAGAGCTATCATCATCCTCTTTTGGGTTGTTCCTGTGAGCGATATTCTGACGCTTGCCTTGAACGAGATCCATGAAGTGTACAGGTGTGACGAATTCTAAGTCCCCGCATGAATTTGTTTTCATGCGCTTAGACGGCTTGAGGAACTTTCACTCAAAATTCGTCGACCAATAAACAAGATAAAAAATCCTTGATCTACAGTATCGGAATACCATGACGCAAGATACATTCGAGAGCCATACAAAGCCCACAAAGCGCTTAGTGTGTCTACTTTTTCTTATCCCGACTCGGCATAAACCTGTACCGAGGCTGCTGCGTGCACATGTGAGTTTGGCGCACTCACATGACATGGTCCGAGATCGTACTTATATCCCAATATAATCTAAAACGTCGAGCAAAGTCTTTAGTTCACACCTCGAGACAGCCTTATTGGCAAATTACAACATTTTATTGAGTAGGATCAAAGCCCTTCACACCAAGTCTCTTCATAGATCGAGACAACCCCAAGGCCGTGGCTTTACACGCAAGTACCTTTCAAACGTTCACTAGGATATTCTGGAAACTATGGTAAAAGTCACCGTTTGCGGAGCTGCCGGAGGCATCGGCCAGCCTTTATCTATGCTATTGAAGTTGAACCCTCACGTCTCTCATCTTGCCTTGTTTGACATAATTAATGCCCGAGGCGTTGCCGCTGATCTCTCTCATATCAATACCCCAGCTCAAGTTACGGGCCATCAGCCTTCTTCGAAGGAGGACAATTCTGCGATCCTGGATGCGTTAAGAAACTCGGATGTCGTTGTAATCCCAGCTGGTGTTCCGAGAAAGCCCGGCATGACACGAGCGGATCTCTTCAACATCAATGCTCTGATTATTCGTGATTTAACTGCAAATGTAGGTAAAACGTGTCCTAATGCGACGGTGTTGATCATTTCCAACCCCGTGAATGCTACCGTTGCGATCGCGGCTTCGGTTTTGAAAAAGCTCGGAGTTTTCAAGCCACGAAAATTGTTTGGTGTGACCACCTTGGATTCTGTAAGGGCAGAGACTTTCTTGAGCGATTTGATAGGCGAGGCTCCAGATAGTTTGAGGGGCAAAGTTTCCGTTATCGGAGGACACTCCGGGGACACGATTGTTCCTCTCATTCACTTTGAAGCTTCCCTCGCTGCTAAGGTGAACAAGATCACTGAAACGGATTACAAAGAATACGTGCGTAGAGTGCAGTTCGGAGGAGACGAGGTTGTGAAGGCCAAGGACGGTGCTGGATCTGCGACTTTGTCTATGGCTTATGCCGGCTATCGGTTCACCGAGTATGTGTTGCAATCCTACAACAACGATAGCACCAGTGTTAGAGTTCCGGACTCCTCCTATATCTACTTGCCTGGAATCGAAGGAGGTGATGAACTATCTTCTAATCTCGGTGGAGTGGATTTTTTCTCTGTGCCCGTTGTTTTGAAGGCTGGTCAGGTCGTGTCATTTAAAAATCCCGAAAGCCTTGTGAAGACTGAGAAAGAAAAGACCATGATCAATGTAGCGATAGAGGGTTTAAAGAGCTCGATCGCTCAAGGTATCAACTTCGTTGAAGGTTCAAAATTGTAAGATTCAATATAGGGAATACAGGTCTGAATTATTGTCTTCAACGAGCATGAGTCATTATTAAATTGAAGACCAAAGCTAGCGTCATGCTAATAGCCGTCTGGAGGTATCTATATGGCGTCGCTTCAGAACTAGAGAAGTCCTAGTTTCTCCATTCTGACATGCACAGCATTCCTATGAGCCTCCAAGCCTTCGACCGCCGCCAAGGTCATGACAGCTTTACCGATACTCACTAGACCTTCCCGTGTAACATTTTGAGAGGTGATGTGTTTCTGGAAAGTTCCAGTGTTCACACCAGAGTATTGTCTCGCGTAACCATAGGTGGGCAAGGTGTGGTTAGTACCACTTGAGTAGTCACCACAAGACTCTGGAGAAAGGCCACCAACAAAAACAGAACCAGCATTCTCGATGTGAGAAGGAACGTATGTCTCAGCGTTGTCAATCTGCAAAATCAAATGCTCTGGGGCATACTGGTTGCTCAACTTGAATGCCTCTTCGTAGCTATCCGCCAAAAGAACATAAGAATGAGCTAGACATTTTGCAACAATCTCCTTTCTAGGTAAAGCCTCCGCTTGACGACGAACAGCCTCCTCAATTTTCTCTATCTTCTGCTCTGTAAGCTTGACACCGATTAAGATAACTTGTGAATCGACACCGTGCTCGGCTTGCGATAACAAATCACTAGCAACAAAATCCTCATCTGCGTTTTCATCCGCAATCACTAAAACTTCAGAAGGGCCAGCGGGCATATCAATTGAGCACAATGCCTGGGTATCGTTTTGAACGTACATCTTGGCAGCTGTCACAAACTGATTACCGGGACCCAAAATCTTGTCACATTTTAATACAGATTCCGTTCCGTATGCCATTGCAGTCACAGCTTGAGCACCTCCGGCCATTACTATAGCACTGGCGCCTAGTTTGTGTGCAACATAAACCACCTCTGGGGTCAATTTACCCGTAGCTCTAGCAGGTGGCGAGGCGACTATTATGTTCTTACAACCAGCAACCTTGGCTGGAACGCCTAGCATCATCGCAGTAGAGGGCAAGACTGCAGTTCCTCCGGGAACATATAAGCCAACATTTTCGATTGGTTTCGCGAAACGAGAGCAGAAGACACCAGGCGCTGTTTCAACAGTCAACACCTCTTCCTTTGGCAATTGAGCCCTGTGAAACTTTTCGATGTTCGCCATAGATAAGTTAATTGCCTCCTTCATATCGTCAGATATATTCATTAGCTCCTCTGGAAAAGGGGATTTGAGAATTGGTTCTTTCAAAGCAACTCCGTCAAACTTATGAGTGAGCTCTATCAATGCTTTATCTCCGTTGTTTTGGACGTCTTTGATGATGGGGAGAACCAACTTCATAATATCGGCTGTCTTTTGAACAGGGCGTGTCAATGCGCGATCGATCTCTTCAGAGGATGCAGAGGATGTCACTATCGTTTCCATCTTATACCGCACGGTTGACTCTTGTTGAGGTTCTTTCTCGACGTACTGTGGTTTTGCATCGCCCTTTCTCCTAGTCACTTTGAGGCTCTTCACGTCCAAGTTTCTTTCGACATCGCTCAAGCTGACGCCGTTTTTGATGCAGTATGTCATGACAAAGTACAACAAATCTGCCGCTTCCCAAGCAACCTCATTCTTATCTTGTTTCAGGCCAGCGTCAATGACCTCATCCAACTCTTCGCGCATTTTGGCGACCAATAGCTTCTCATCGTCGAATAGTCTTCTAGTATACAGACCTTCGACTGCATTTCTCTTCCTGTCTGCCAAAGTCTTATCCAACCTTGCCAAGCCGCTTCCGTATGACTCTGTACTTTCAGTCAAGTCCCCATCCTGAAAGCAGGTGAAATTGTGTGACAAGTGACAGAAGCCGTATCCTGGTCTAGACTCCACCACAAATTTGACAGTGTCACTGTCGCAATCCTTTTCCAACTTGACAAGCTTTTGCGTTGCTCCCGACGTCTTGCCCTTGTACCACAACTCATTTGTACGCTTGCGCGACTGGTAAACTCCTTCACCCTCTGCAATAGAAGCCCTTATAGATGCTTTTGATGAATATACTACACCCAAAGCAGCATTTGCGGGAGCTGGAGAGGTGATCAAGGTCGTGAAGAGTCCATCGGGACGATCTGTCGTCAATGTAGAGATGAAAAGATCTGCTACTGAAATAAGGTCCTTCGCGTCGACAGAAGTCGACAACTGATTTGCGGGTATAACCATGATGTATCCCAAAGCTGCCAACTCAAAAGCTTCATCTGACAAAATTCGACCCCTGTAAAAGATCGTTCTGTTTCCCTCAGACGAGAACCTTTTGAAATCATCTGCGCTTAATCTTTCGCTCACAACAAAGGATGCTTTGGACGAAAGGTCTTCTTCGCTGGCTGAGTTCGTCTCAACGGAAAATCTTGACGTGGGCAAACCCGCAGCAACAATTTGGCTGAATTGACCTTTCGAAACAAAAATGTTCTTCACACCAATATTTAGTATCGCGATCAAATCATCGACAGTGATGTCACTGGACGAAGATGCATCCACATAAATGTCCACAGACGAAGGGTACTTGTTGAGCGCGTGCTTCTGCGGTATAATGGCAGACAACGGCAAAAGTACCTTTCCGGTGACAGACAACCTTTCGACATCATTGTCTGTTTTGACGCTTGGTAATAGAGGAAACGCCATTGTGCAAGCAAAAAAAATATTTAGACGGTTGAATTAGAAGCCCGGAAGATGAAGGATTTTCCATATAGGCTCTACATGAAAGATAATGAGCGCTCTTTTTATGCACTTCCGCGGGCTGACTCATTCGGTAGTCTCGGCCATGCACTACAACCAACTTGCGCACAGTGAAACCCGGTTTATTCGATCAACGATAATGCGGATTTTTTTGATAAACGGGGTTATCGAATCAATGGGGTCAAAGTTTATGGCAAATCTGATACTGTTCCAGCACCTCATCGAATCAGCAGGGTTCTTACGCAATCCTGAATTATCGGGGATCGAATCAACGGGGTTCACTGTAACCGGCACATTAGGCAGCGCTTTGGACTATCGATGCTCGTAAAGTCTAACATTAGTGCCTTAATAGTCAACACTAACGATGTATTTTTATATATAATTTTACTACGAAGTAAGTGGAATGTAATTATTGTGTTCACGAGTCACGCTCACTTATTTGCGGCCTAGAAGTTAAACTCCCCCCGGAATTGATTGAGGTCCATTCCCGGCTTGACAAGTTCGACCAAATCTCTCCTCTCCAGGGCTATGAAAGCTCGTTTTAGCGTCTCCATGAGAGAAGATGACTGGTTCTGATTGAGGGTGGTTTCCTGCCCCTCCACCTCGTGCATGGCCAAGCCACTGAGAAGATGTTCAGCAGCTTCCTTGTAACAGCCAATATTGATGCACGACACACCTAAGTTATACCTTGCGCGAACAAAGGTCGGTTTTAGTTCTAATGCCTTGAAGTATGCATCCACCGCTTCCTCCGAGCGATTCAGGTTAGCTAATGAAGCCCCCAATCTGTTCCAAAGCAACGGGTCGTCCGGTCTGATAGACAAAGCCGCTTTAAAGCAATCAATCGTCTTGTCAAAATCCTCCTGGGCATAGAACAAGACACCAAGCCCCATTTGTACATCTGCATCCATGCTTGCGTGATCCGGCGATAATTGCGCGGCGTTCATGAAAAGCTCAGTGACACGCTTGTTCAATGTGAATCTATCCTCATCTGTGATATTTTGGTTTTGTTGACGAGCTTTATCGGCAACTTGAGGATATTTCGTAGAAATCCAGCGCTCCAATGTCGCAAAAGCAGCGTTATCGTAGCCTTCATTGATATACGAGATCGCCAAAGTCATCAAGGCTTCGGGATTCTCCGGATGTAAATCTAAGCACTTTTCCAAAGCGGAGATTCCGGCTATTTCTTTCTCATTCTGGGTCTGAACCTCGCCTAATTTAAGCCAGGCCTCGACTCTATTTGAGTCTTTGTGAATGGCTGCCTCAAACGCTAAGGCTGCCTCCGACAATTTTGCCCCGTTTTCCATCAATTGAAGACCAATCTCGTAGGGGTCATGTTCAGCAGGCAAGTCTATGAATTGATTTTGCTCCTCCACCTCGAATTTATAGTCTCCGAAATTCGCTCTGGTGGACGCGTATCTTGCGAAATCTTTCTCCCATTGAGGCATGTCCGCGGGAAGAGTTTGATCCTGGCTCTTCTTGAAATCTTCATATTGCTGCGTAATAAAGTCATTTTCAATCAGATCCAGGTTCAACAGATCCCATACATCTTGGAAGTTGGCCTGGTACTTGTCATCAACGATGATATCTTCACCATTCTGTTCCGACTCCTTAGTGGCAACGTCGCTGTTTTTCTGCGCGATATCACCAAGCTCCTCGATCTCTTTGAAGCGATTGTCCCAATCCACAGAGACATCCTCCTTCTGCGGCATGTGTGCCATCGCTGCTATTGAGGGCATCCCCATCATTGGACGATATCCTCCGCCCATCATAGACATAGGCATACTACTTTTGTGCTGCTGATGCTGATGCTGATGCTGAGGTTGCATGTGTGATTGAAGAGGGGATTTTGACAGGAACTCCGAGGCCCACTGATGACTTCCTGCTCCATGCGTGGAAACCGGAGCTGCCTGTGGCACCATAGAATGATCCTGAGAGTGAAAGGCTTTCAGCCAGTTTTGTTGAGCGGCTCTATTGTTGTTTAACATGTTGAGTTCAAGGCGCATGGGCTGAAACAGAAACGGGTTCTGAGCCTGGTTTCCTGCAGCCATGAACTGATCCAAATCTCTTTGATTCATCAGATTATCGCTCTTGAAGCCTTGATTTCCAACCACCCCCGCGGGCTGCGTTTGCCTCTGGAGCGATCGGTCTTGTTGCGTGTGTTTGTTAAGCTGAGCTATGGCGTTGCCATTTACAGAGCAGTCTGTTCCACCAAAAAGAGACATGTAACTAAGATTGAGATGAGTATGAAGTTAGTATTCAGATTGCAATTCGAAACTCTGGCCCTTTTATGATGTCTTCTTGTAATCCGTTGATTTATGTTGTGTGAATCAAATTGGGGCGGAAAGAATCTAGTAAGAAACCAACTTTTCAAATCCGTCTCCACACTGATCCCCGAAGGGTACGGCCCGCGGCTAGACTGCATATAAGCGACAGAGTGACGGCGAAGTTCCTGTGATAAGCGCAGGTCCCGCTAACGAGAGGGGAAGTGCGATGCGGTTGCCTCAGTGTGATACACAGGCCTCCGACCAATGGCCGATGAGCCATCGCAGCTGTGTTCAGACTACTTTTTCGTCGGACTCTTGAGGTATCCATCACACACGGAAGTTTTCTCGACAACTATTGCGAGGGGCAAAAACTTACTGTTCTAGCATAAGTTGTGCTCAGTTGTTCTTTCTTGCAACAGTCTTGCCATGCATCAATGGTCGGTATCAGCACTAAAGTCTTGCAACGACATCCCCAGGTACTTTCCACCGAAACACAGATCTATGCTCTGCAAGAGGCTTTTACTCGAGACGAACTGCTCGATTTGACTGCTTTTTAAAAGTCATCTATTCTATTTAATCAAAGCTTTGTAGGCTCTACCACTCCATACTCGACTTCCCCTCACTCGAACCGCACTCGAGCTTGTCGCAAATATCATTCAATTCTTGTACACTGGCATTGGCTTTACCGGTGAAGCTAGCAGGGTTCACAATTGCTTTTCTCTCCTCCTCCAAAGCAAAGTGCAGCTTTACCATGTCCCTGACCACACCTTGGTAGTACAAGACGCCCTTCTCCTTTAGTGGGTGCAAGTACCCAGAGCTGTATATACCCTGGTTCAAGTTCTTCTGAGTCAACACACACAAGTTGAAATCCTCCAATTCGACCAATTGCAAAAAGTCAATGAATTCCTTTGCCTCGGATTTGGGCAACCCTTTCTTGGTATAGATATCGTACTGCAAAACTGTCTCACTAGGGCCAATGGGTAAGACACGAATTGAGTACCATGCTGGTGAGTAGCAGTTGATTCCGTTCGAGGGAAAACAATAAACCCACAAGCCATTGAATTCGCCACCAGGGTTTTTCTTGACTTCTGGCTCCACTTTTTGCTTCTTTCCAAACGAGAACCATGAACTACTCTGTGTAGGAGGAATTGCTATTTTTTCTTTTGCAGGCTCCCTCACTATTTCGGCGTAGTGGCGGCAATATCTGGTCTTTGGTACCACTTTGTATGTTTCCATCCTGAAAGCCGAGTTCAATCCCGGATGTGCTGTAGGGCAGTGGTAGCATTCCTGGTAGCCATCCATCAATGTCTTCCAATTAAAGTCACCTTTGAGCTCGTAAGACATATTGTAGTCGTAGTCAGAGAAATCAAACTCATCCATTTCTTCCGTGAGACCCTTGAAAAACTCTTCGAATGGCATCAACTGCTCAGGATCATTGCAGAAATTAACAAAGACCAAGCCCTGGCGGGTGACATGAGTGTTTATTGGAAACAAAGAGTTTTCTTCCTTGCTGAAGCCTTCAACATTGTCGAACAGTGGTGCTTTGATCAAAAGCCCGTCTGAATTGTATGTCCAACCATGGTATTTACACATCAATACCGTTGAAGAGCCTTGATCTTTTCTGATAACTGGGTACGCTCTGTGACGACACACATTGTGGAAGGCTTTAATAGAGCCGTCTTTAGACTTGATAAGAAAAAACAGAATCCCGGCGACATCCAATTTGAAATAATCCCCTGCCTTTTTGAGTCTGGATGAATGCATACAAAAGATCCATGATTTGTAGAAAATTGCTCTCTTTTCCAATTCGAAAACTTTTTGAGAGGTCCACCAAGAAGCAGGCAATGTGTGTTCGCCAGGCACAAGCTTGTCCTCAAGCGTGTCAGGTGGTGGGGCTGATATTATTTGAGATGGGGCCAATTTGTGGTATTTGAGCTCTGATTCTCTATTGACTAAACTTGAAATAAATGATCTGAAAGCAAATTTCTAGCCATATTTATTAGTTTGTGTATCTAATCGGGGTGCAAAAATTAAGGTAAAGTGTATAAAGATCGGGTAATTATTCCCGCGGTATTTTGGAAGTTGTGCGCCTGATAAGCTTAATTTTTTTAGTTACCTATATCAGTTAAGATCTCCACTGAGACTTCATCCGTAGACTCCTAATGGCACAATGCAGGAACTTCCTTATCTTCAGCCTTTTTTTTTTTTTTTTTCGTTAGTCATGTATTCGAGCCTGCGGCTTCTTGAACCAAGTTCTCCATCAAATAACGAAAACGCAAAACTTCCAGAGCCACGTCCTGGTCAACACTTGGCGTGAGAAGTGTGTTTAGAATGAACTCAGCCTCCGGCTGCACCCTGTAGGTATTTGATATTTTTGCAAGACACATTTCGAATTCTGTCGAATTGTTCAACTCGTTCTCACTTAGTGCCTGGTTCATCATGACAACGTTTGCAAGTAAAGAGTTGATTAAGATCATGGACTTCAAACCAATATATGATAAGACTTTGTGTTCACTTGACGACTGCTCGAACTTGACTGATTCTGTGATAATGTATATTGTGTTCCGTGTAAAATTGAACAAGAGCAATTGTGCATTACTCGTCAACCAGTGACAAAGTAGCAAGTTGAATTGTCCATTCGCGTCATCGAAGGCCACCATATCAATGAGAAGCTTGGCACCAAAGAGGGTTTGAAGGATAGTGGAGGACCGCTGCAAAGCAAATTTTGTGTACTCGGCACCACTCATGGTATATGGAATGATGCTCATAAGTAATTTGAAAGCTCTAGTCAAAAGGATACCAGAGCGTGCATCGCTCTCCTCTCCCAAATGACATTTTAGTAAAGTCTTAACTTCGTGATGATCCTGAGAATTGATAATGACGCTTCCCGAACTCAACAGCTGAGAAGACATGTTTAAAGAACCTGACAAGACAGCTTGAAAGAAAGATTTATTCTTAGGCTCTCGCACAAGAAGCTTTGTGAACACATCCACGCTAAAAGGCAAATAGGAGTAGGTTTCAAATGGGGCTGATGGTATTTCATACTCCTTTGACGGGTCCCCGTCCTCGTGGTAGAGTGGTGGACCGAACGATGCAACCAACAAGAATGCTAGAAAGGCTTCTTCTAACGATACGAGCTCCAAAAAGTGTGCGTTTCGATCAAGCATAAGCAAGCAGTCTTTGAGTAAACAAAGCCTCTTCCTTTGTAAAATGAAAAGCTCTGGGGAAGTCGCGACGTGCCTGACTATTCTAAAAATAAAAGTCTTGAAGTTCAGGTTTTCTGACATACGCCTTGAGCTTTGTTCAGTAAACGAAAGATTCCTCAACGTCATGGTTATCGTTATCAAATTATCCACAAGAAAAATCAGGTTATTCAAAGCTCCTTTAGTTTGAGCTTTGCTGAAGTGATGCTTGTTCTCTGCCTTAAAGTCCTGAAGAGCTGATAAGAAATCTGGAAGGCAACATCTATCAACTTTGGAAAAGCTATAAGACAGTTGCTCGCTGCTTTCGTCGATAATCTTCGGAGAAAATACATCGTCAATATCGGCATCAGAATCATCATCTTCAATTATTTCCCCCGTGAGCGAATCTACGACATAGACAATGTCTTCGCCACGCAATGCATGATTTTCAACGTATCTTCTGAAATGCGAGTCTATCACGTCATTAGAGGGGGATATACGATCGTCGTAATCAGGATTTGGCGACTCGGACGACGTTATCTGATCCAATATTTTGAGACCTAAATCAACAAGAGCATCTAAAAGCTCTGGGGCGTCGGTCAAGTTGAAAGCAAAATTTGGGTCAGTCGTGGTGACAAGGAGTGTATTGAGTGCAGATGAGGCTTCCCCTGGACTTGCTTTTGTGTAACTTTTTAAGGACAATACAAGCGCGTGTATATTCAAGGATCCAAGCTCTGGAGCAAACAAATAAACCGGCTTGGTGAGTTCAATTTCATCACCAAGATCAGATACGCTTTTGAGAATCCAATCACCATAAGTACTTGAATCTTTCTTGATGGGAACATACTTTTTGATGGTATTGGGCTTCTTTCTCGGGTTGCCACTCGAGTCCTGAGCCGAAGACTGTGTAGGGGTCCCGAGCTTCTGACTCTGCACATAAACTCCAATAGACGATGATTGTCGACGCTGAACACTGTTTGACCTGGATTTGTTTAGCTGATGTAAATGAGGAGATTGAATATTCGATGGCGTGTTGTTCGATGTGGAATTTTGCGAAAGCTTCCTTTGGGACTCTGCTATCGATGCAGATGGGCTCGGCATGTTTCCCATCGTAGGAGTAGGCTCCATAGGATGATGTGGCGACTGCGATGGTAAGCTTGGGGACCTGAACTGACTTTGGTTTTGTAAGCCATTGTTTGAAGTATCTACATCCCCAGTCTGTGAAACTCTATTGTTCAGAGGCTGGGCTTTTGATCTTTGTTGAGGGCCCAGAGCTTCTTGTATCTGTGCAAGTCTTGAGTCCTGCTGTTCCTGCCACTGCTTTTGTGACCGTTGCTGTTGTTCGATGTCGACAAAATTTGGTCGATTTTGGGGCCTCTGCTGATCGACTTGTTGCTGTTGCTGTTGCTGTTGCTGTTGCTGTTGCTGTTGCTGTTGCTGTTGCTGTAAACGCATAATTAATTGTCTTTGAAACTGTAATCGACGGCTGGAGATATCTTTCTGGCCCTCTTCTGTCGAATAGTATTGATCGTAAGGTAGAATATATTGCAAGTAGCACGACCCCAATTGTTTTTCTACTTGGTGTCTTGCATTGGTATCATTCTGTGCATCAATGCCCTCAAACAATCCCAACTTCTGACAGATAGAAGTCCACTCACTCACTTGTGTGGGAGACTGGTTGATCATTTGAATATGCTTTAAAACTATCTGAGGACCGCCAATTTTTCGCCCAAGAATCTCTAGTATAAATAAGTTGATTCTCTTATTGTTTATCACGGGAGTCTGCGTTATTGGCGTACCCCTGCGATTCATGAAATCATTGAGAGTCATTTGAAATAGTTCGTGTTGCAATTGAGCAATCTGGGCACTCGACAACTTTCCATTTGGGCCTTGCGGGCCTGTATTAGACACCTTTCCAGGGTTCACAGGTCGCGCGATGTTTGCATGCGGCATTGGTGATTCCGATGCAACTGCGTGTTTCAATGCCCCTGGCTGGCCGCTCATTGACGGGCTATTGACTGAGGGCGAATTGGTTTCCGGCTTCATCGTACTATTATGAAATCCCTGCTGAGATGGTTTCGCGGAGGCCTCAGATATGTTGCCAGACATATTTGGCATTCTCGATCTGTCTTGCATTGAATTCACAAGGTGTTGCTGTTGAGCCGATGTTTGTCGGCTTTCATTTTGGCCTTGCTGTCTCAGAAGCATTTGTTGGTGCATTATTTGCTGGCGCATTTTCAAGAGCTGTTCTTGTTTCGACTCATCAAGAAGCGATTGCTGTTGTGAATTTTGTTGCAGGTATGTCTGAGGAGAGGCATTTTGCAGAGATATGTGAGGGCTTTGTGCGGCAACCTTGTTTGTAGTGTCCGCTTGCCGCATGAATGTCTGAGGACTATTGCTCAGATACATTGATTGTGCTGTAGGCTTTTGTTGAGGTCCTCCGCCAAATTTGTTAGGTTCTAAGCCGTTATTCATCGCACCGATTTGAGTGTCTCCCACTCGCATTTGAAGTGCAGCGCTATGTTGTGGTGTCTGGTTCTGTTGATAATTCTGGCTACCTTGTTGTTGAGATGAAATCTCCTGATGCTGAAAGGACGTGAGCAGCGGCTGAACGGGGGGCCTTCCGTTTAGCTCATCAAAAATATCACTAGTAAATTCACCCTCATTTGGTTGGCTATTTTCCAGCCGGAAAGCGTTCTCGTCGAACCAAAAATTCGACATGGACTTTTTGCTGTGTTTGATAGTGAAAGATTAGGAGCGAGGTGAGTTCTCTGTTCATTCCAAAGAAGGTCACGTGACACGGTGGTTTCAGAGCATGCGCAGGACCGCGCCGCGAGTGTTTTTCAAACGCGCTTATTTATCTATGCTTCCAAGTCTCATGTTCCAGCATAGCACAAAGATTGAGCCATAAATGAGAGTCCTGTTGACAAGGCCCAGATTGTGATTCTAATTTCACCAAACCTCACTTTGAGCACGAACTAAACACCTTGGCCATCAATCAACTCCAGAATAAAAGCTTTTATGACATAAGTTTCTTCTAGAGATTTCTCCAGCAATTGCGATAATAGACATGGAAATAATTCTATACCCTCGTGCGACATTACAAGTCGACCTTTGTGTTCGTTTTACCATAATCTCCACCACTTTTGTAGCTTCTTTGACAAAGCTTTGTAATGCTCCATCTCGCCCCAACAGTCCCGCCCATACTCGCAGCCTGCCATGTTGATAATAAAGTCCCCCTCTTGGTAGAAAAATTGGGGATCATCTGCCATGTCTGAGCAGGCTCCATGTGGGAAAGCATTGATGGCTCTCAAAGGCAAAAAAGCCACCCTTTCTCGAATCCAGGATTGCGTTGAGTATAACGTCTCCAAGGCATCCTGCTCCTTGTGCTCCCATTGCATGTGCATCTGCTCGTAGACGGCAGGATCCCACCACATATCTAACATCATATCGGACCAAGCGGATCTCTTCATCAAAAAGGAGCCCAAATTAAAACCACCACAATCCTGAGTAATGATCATTTCTATAGGAGATGTATAATCGACGTATGAGATCTCTTGGGGAATGTTGAGAGGGTTAAATGTGTCCAATGTTCTGTATGTTGCATTCTCCAAATTGTTTAAAAACTTCTCCTCCAACAGTAAATGTGGTTCCATGATATACGTATGCAAATCCAACCACCAGAACCACTCAGTCTTTGGAAACTGTCTCATCGCTTGTTTCATGATATCTACCTTCTCCCACGACTCTCTCCACTCGTGAGAGTATCTTTTCTTGACTGTCATATCTTTTATGGTCAAGCCATATCCATGTCTCTTGGCATATTGCTTTTTGTTTGCTATCGAGGAACGTTCCACCGACCATTCCTGGGGCCCCTTCCATTTGAACACACCCCCGCCTTCGTTTGCGGCCAATATTATGACGACCTTAGGGTCGCCTCTGGAGAAATAGTGTGGGACGAATGGAGCAGAGGTGAAAAACGAAAGAAAGCACAAGACAAGAATCACAAGGAAGATTTTTTTGTTGCCTATAACGCCATCCGATATGGTTTCTGCAACCCTCCCTGTCCATGACAGCCAATTATTCTTGATAGGTTTGTAAGTCTTTAAATAGGGTTCACCAACTCTAGTGTCAGCGTTGTCTGAGCTCACAGAATCTGTCGAATACTCTAGCGGGAAACCTTGAGAGCTCATGTTCGGGCTTTAGATAAAAGGGGGTTAAACGTCAAACCTCAGTGTAGACCCTTTTTTCCTGGATCGTGCACGTCGTGGTTCTCTTGTTTTGGGTGCAGGTCTCGTGTCACATCGGTAATAATAGTGAGGGAGAGGCTCATTTTGATAAAACAACGACGAAAGCGGCCTAAACTTGGCTGCTCAATCACCTACGATAAACTGGTTTCAAAGTATGGCTTTTGGAGAGATGCTATTGAAAATGGCTGAGAAGAAACTTTGATCTTCAATAAGGCTCTTCGTTAGCGCAAAAGTAGCCTGAGAGCATGGAATACAGGTGAAGTTCTGTAGAAAAATCAACTGTCATTATAATGGAGCACCCAAGATGTAGCGAGACCTTGAAGCTTGTATAATTTGATCGAAAGAACCTAATCATCGCAAAGGCAATAAGTTTTGCTCCAAGCAAGTTTGCCGGCAAAGTGGACATTCAGGATGCTCTCTTAACCAATCTGCGATACAACTCCAGCAGAAAAAGTGCCCACAGTTGGCGGCTGATGGATTCACCATATATGATAGGCAAAGCATACAGCTGCGCGAATTTTCAGGGATATATGGTAAAAGCTTCGAGTCGGACAAGTCTATGGCCACTTTCTCTGATACTTTCTTTGTCTCGCTAATATACTTGTTGATTTCCTCGAGCTGCTCGAGCTTAGTAAAGCTCAAAAAGCCCTTTTTTATTTCCGTGCTCATATCTTCTGTGGCGGTACTTGTAACGGGGCTGTAATACTGGTTCAATTTTATCAATAACTTTAACATGAACTGAACCAATATGATTCCACCAAGTACAGAATAGTTGCCAGTGGCTTCGAGTTTTTTTGGATCCTTATTATGTCCAAAGGCGTATCTCATTCCAAATAGTCGTTTTGATATGGAGTAAAACGACCCACCGAAATAAAATAGCGCAACATGAATATTCATCATGGTATCCAACAAGCTGGGGTATGACATGAGGAAAGATGTTAACCAAGAAGCCGACTCTTCGCTCTTTGACTTTAATAGACGAGTAATTCGCGTCACCAAGTATGGTACTATAACATAGGCAGTTGTGAACAAAATTCTAGACGCTAATTTGGGAAATCTTTTTCCCAGTCGAGTCACGTAGATTATGTCGACATATTCCTCTCCCAAAGTTCGAGCACCAAGTATCGTCGTTACTAGAAAGTATACGCTGTTGCCTATTGTTGCAATCTCCTCAGGATTTGAGTTGACAAACCTTTGGCCCCTAAAAATTCTCAAGACATCCGATATTTGTTGGGTAAGTGTCGAGCTTAAGTAATTATCCTTTTGATTGGCTCTGACTAAGTAAGAGTTAGTCTATCACGCTATCAAACAAGAAAAGCAAAGCACAAAAAAGAGACGTACCAATCGTCGCTGCGTCTGCAAAAGGCAACGAGTTTTCGTTTGCTCTAGACATTCGGAATACAGAGTTAGGTGGTTTGGCTTTTCGGCGCACGATGAGTTTGCGGGGGAGGTAACATATAGATGCACCCTGCCGAAGGTATTGTGTGCACGCATCACGAGACTCATGATCTCAGAATCGGCACTAGTTAAAACTTAATGTACCCCTTGCAATAAAGTACCAAATAAATGCATGACAACCGAGAACAAAGTTGGGCGAGCCTACACCTGAATTTGAGGCGACCAAACACTTGGAAAGGGTCCTCGACTATTATTTCTAATCCCCAAGCTAAATACACACCCATATTGAAGCAATGACGAAGAACTCCAGAATCAGTCTCGAAAGAACGAGAGTCACAAGCACAGAAGATCAACTCCGTGTACATCGTGTCAAGTCAGTTTGCTTCCGGCAAAAGGAAGTTTAGATTGCGCAAGTGCTTTCCTTCTGTTTGAACTCGCAACTTGAGTTTCACCGTTGAGCTTGGAAGAGAGCTCTAAAGCCAAGTGATAGTCACGATGCTCGAAAACATCTTCCACAAACAATTCGCATATTTTGCAACGACGACTTTTAATCATATCCTCTAGCATGACGTCTCTTGAATTTTTCGCGAAATCTTCAAGAGTATCACCAGAGATATTCTCTTCCGTGCTCACCGCTTTGGTTATCTTACTTTCGTGCAACCTTTTCTTATTTGAAGAACCCGATAATCGTGTCGTCTTGGGTTGTTCAAGTGTAGCTTTCTCCACCATCAAACTAGTCTCAAAGTCCTCGAACATCTTTCTCACATAATCTTTGTCTTCTTTAAAGTCCACCTTGGGTTTTGAGGATTTGTCTTTTGGGCTAGTATCAGTGGGGAATTCTCTTTGGAAATCTTCGAACATCTTCTTCACGTAAGGGTTGCTTTTCATGACTTTTCTCGGTTGCTGCGGCACGTCAGAGTTGTTCATCTTCGAGTGATTAACTTCATCGAATAGACGCTTGATCTCCTCTTTATCAGGGTGCTCATCTTTTCTCGTCGAACTGTATGAATCTATGAGATTTGCATCCGAAGTAGTGACAAAATTTGTGATCACCACCCCCATGTTTGCCAAAACAGGTGTACCCATTTGATCTAAATGGTCATCATTTGGCTTTAAAAGCTTGAACTTGATCTCGTCATCTGTCAATTTTGAAGCATCCATCAATTCGCATAGTAAACGAAATGCTGTCAATTCTAAGCTCGTCCTAAATTTGTCAAGATCTTTTATCACGGGAAATTGAGTTTGGCGGGACATCTTAGACCAGGACGACGTAATGAGCTGTACACTCACTGTACGTGGTCTGTATATCCTTTCCTTCTCCCTCCCCGTTTTCTGCAGAAGAGAAAGGTTGAGGTTCTCATCATCTAACTCTATTAGCCTGCCATATAAGTCACCCACAAAAACTCTTATCCAGTCGTAACAGTCTTTTATGGTTTTCACTGGCTCCCTCTCAAGAAAATTTTTTCGTGACATCATGGATTTTACAACAGTTCGTTGTTTTATTTCTTGACGAAAGTTACCCCGACAGAGCTCTAACACACGTTCCGCTACTGCAGGTTCATCCGAAAGTTCATCTTTTAGCTCTTCGAAAGACCAGTGGTCTCTTATATAGCTTATAGAGTGTTTTGAGCCTGAAGGTATTAGCCTAGTCATTAGTCTCTCCCCCAACTGACCGCCCATCTGAGTGATGTCAGAAAGCTCGAAATCATGAAGAAATGAGGGTATTGCCTTGGGCCGGATGATCGTCTGGAAATCAGGTTTCACAAAGCCGCCCGCTAGTTTAGCAACAGTTTTCGTTGTAGCCAAACCTCCTGATGTAGTGTAGTTGAGCTCTTTGTAGACCTCTCGTCGAATTTTGTAGAGAATTTGTGAGCCGATCAAGAAACAGATATCGTCCCAATCCGTAATGGTGACGTGATTATCGATGCTCGATTTCCCGTCTTTCATAGAGATACTCTTCTTTTCTCGAGTCTTAGTGTAGTTGGCCTGAAGCGCGTCATCTGTCTCCTTAAACTTCTCTTCATTGGTCGGAAAAATATGTCCTTCCCAGTGAAGGCCCTCCGGTAGCTGCTCAGGAATTTGAGGCAACAACTCCGCCTCTTTGAATTCTGAAAGCACGGGAAATAGCTCAAATAACTTTGCATATACAAGTCTTCCGAGATCCATATAGCACTCGTCCACACTAGCCTTCTCCACAAGATCGCATTCACGACTCAAAATTTTGAAGACTTTTCGCAGTTCCCTTCGGTAAGGGTCCAAACTCACTTTATGAATGGCTTGGTTGGGGGGTCCATCCAAATATTGCCAGTGTGTTTCACCTTTTTGAAAGACAGCGGCGTGACCCACTTTAAGGCCAGGGCATTTATCCTTGGCAGATTGTAAAGTATCCATTCGACCAATTCCATATTTCCGGGCTGCGTAGGATACAGCAATAAGAGAAGACCACTGGCAACAGACTACCGGGTCTTCAAGAGTAAGCCCGAGACGCACTTGCTCGCACTGCGCAAAGAACGCGTTCATATCCACTAAAGCGATTACAGCCATGGGCAGCTTATAAGCCACAGAGGGAGAGTCAAGCATTTCGAGCTCTGAAAATTTGAACTTCGAAGCACATGGTTCGCACCTTAGCAAGTTTGTTGAAATGTGAGGGTTAAGCACTGACATGTATTAGGTCGCAACTCTTTGAACGTCATGTATCCCTCGCTTCATCTGCTCTTATCTCGCACGCCACCAAAAATCCATATCTTATGCTTTGAATTCATTTTATTATAAAAAGCAAAGACGATGTAAAATATTCATAGTTGATCGTTTCTTGGACCTTTAGCAAATATTTCTAGAAGACAGAAAGTAGAATTGAATTTTTCGGTAGCGTAATAGAATTTTTTTTTCAAAAAGCAATTCTGCTAGTAACTTAATTAAACGCAATCTTCTTGCGAAATTCAAACAGCTTCGCTCTCCTCAATGGAGAAATATACAACTTGAAGCATTAAGGGGCGTTTTGCATTATTAGGCCATGTAATCATATCAAAATATACGATCGATCCTTGTTTCTACAAGCCCAGTGATCTATTTGCTCACGCCTCATGCCAGTAGTACCTTGAATTGAAATATCTACATAAGAGTATTACAACACCACGAAAATTACATGACGAGAAAAGCATGTTGAAAACCCCGCTTTAAGGCTAGATGTCACATTTAAACCATATGGGTCGAAGGGTTACTTCTTTTTCATGAAAGTGTATCCCGCGTACCATTCAAGAGTTAATTTTGTCTCATTTCTGTCCCAGCCAAAGTCTTTCTCACACTGACAAATAAAATCATCTAAAAGCTCTTGTCCCTTTCCTGTGGCTTCATGAAAGTTATGAAAGGAGCTGAAGGTAGATATATAGTTCGTGTAGTCAAGGAGAGAGATGTCCTCACGGATTAATTGTAAGTCATCGCTTGAATGTCGCCTTTTGGCATCAGGCATGTACTTACGAACCTTGATGTCTGTGTAGAATTCCTGAGGTATGCGCTTGTCAACCTCTTTCAAGAAGTTTCGCAAAATCGAGCGACCGGGTTGTTCCCAATACAGACCGAGGAGCGAACCCTCTTGATACACCATATGATCATAAGCCTCCGCAACTTTGGCCAAAATGAGGTCCTTTGAAATTTGCAGAGTATACGGTCCTTTAAAGTCCACGATCATTGGGTCGACATAATACCAGTACGCTAGAGTCGCCCCTGGTCGCAACTGCTCGGCAGCTGCAGTGAAGAACAGGTCGTAGTCTTTGAACCAATGAATGCATTCTGCAGCAGTTATCAAATCAAAGCTTTCTTTGGGGGCCTTATAATCCTCGACGGCGGCAACATCAAAATTGATTCGAGAATCATCTAAAATTCCCATTTCTTTTAAACGACTCAGCTTTAGTTCATTGGCACCGCGAATCATCAGTGGTGAAACGTCCAAGCCCGTCACGTTTTTGCAAAAATTTAATAATGGAAATGACGCCACCCCTGTACCGCATCCCAAGTCAATGGCTTTTGAAAGCTTAGACTTACCAGTGTAATCGAGCAAAAGTTGATAGAATGACGGCGGATACTGGGGTCTGAAGGAGTTGTAGTTGAGTGATTTGAAGTTATTTTTAGAGAACGTAGACATGCCGCATATGATGAGTGGCTTTCTTAGAGTTTGGCTGAATTAGCGAAAAGCAATAGTAAATCGATCATTGTCGTCGCGGATTTCCCCGGATTGCAGAATGAGCAGAACTGCAGGCTGGGGGAAATTGAAGACTTATCCACAAATGCTGGTCTTGAGCGTATATTAACTTGCTTAGAGAAAAAAGATTCCCCGAAATATAGACGAGAATTAATAAATCATACCCAACTTGCACGCTTCAGAACTCCGTTTGAAATATGTCTCAAAACAAAACATCCTCGAACTAGGCAAGAGTGATTAGCCAAAGTATTATCAAGTTGATTGCTGAGCGGCAACCCTCTTCCTTGTAAAGTTGTACTTAACTCTTATCTGTTAGCTAGATCTTTTCTTCCGTCTAATTTATCTTATTGAGGGAGTAAATCCCTTCTTAAGTCGAAAATCACGTATTAGAATACGACTGGTCCCCGCCAGGTTCGAAATATGTAAAACGCGTCATAGTTATAGCGTGATGAAATGCAAGAACGATACTGATCCCTTTCTAGACAATTTCTTTTCGACAAAACATCTCGTAACAGGAAAACAGGGCACATAGCTATAAAAACCTGAAGCACGTCTAGATAATGCATAGAGTAAAGAGAACCTCGACTTGTCCAGTCCCTAAGCTCTCCTCTCCACACTACCCATTTTCGTAGATATCGTTAACTACAAACCGCCTTACTTCGCGCCAACGCTCTATTCAACTGATGAAGCCGATTGTTTGCGTACACAAATGACTCCGGAGACTCGTTGAGAAGTGTTGGTTGGCGCGAGTACTTCCGCCCACTATATTTGGAAACTTCTATACCTGAGGGAAAGAAGAAATGGCGCTAAGTGGTGAAATACCAGCTACAGGCTGATCTTTTAGCTAGCACCTCTTCGAAGATTCACACATTACGTTTCTGTTAATATTTGGTCGAAAGCATGAATGCTCGTATGGCGCAGTGGTAGCGCAGCAGATTGCAAATCTGTTGGTCCTTAGTTCGAACCTGAGTGCGAGCTTATTTTTTGCCTTTTGAAGCAATACATCTCTACTTTTCAATCGTATCTTTCTTCAAGGGCCGGAAGGCATCAATTGTGAATTTTTGGAACTATTACATAACCATGTTAAGATTCGATCAAATATCATAGCACTCCAGGAAAACCAGTATCCCATGATCAATACCCCACATTTTTGCCAGAGCGATCATGGACTGTGGCCCACATACAACAATCCAGTAGTTATCATTGCTAGGCCCGTCTAATAGAGGAGAAAATATATCATCGTATATCGGCCGGCCAGGGCTATACCTTATTTTGGGTTTGCTGGCCTGTTGATCTATCTTCACGGATTCCCTGTCGGCGATCTCAGGGTCGGTATCTCGGTAAATCTCTTCCAATTCAAATTGTTCGCTTCTTGATAAGAGAGCTTGTTCCGGCGCATAGTTTTCGTCATCCTGGGGACCAACAGAAGTACTTCCGGTAACATATACATTAATGTCGCTATCGTGTTGAAAGGACCCCAAGACAAAAGAGTCAGCCTTATTCGCAATGGACCAGTGGAGCTCTGCCTTGATTGACGCGTTTGTCTGCAAGAAGCGAAAGACCGGGACGCCGAGAGAAATTCCGGACCCACCACATAAGATGACAACTCTCTCAGCAGTTTGAAAAAAAGGAGGGGGAAGAGAGGAGTATGGGCTTGAGATTGTGTAATTTCTCGAGACTTGTACCTGAAACTTGTGACTCTTTTTGACGACCAAATTCAAAGTCTTTTCACCAGATAAGGAAAAGACAGTGAACGGATGAGAAGGTAAGAGCCAAAAGCGTGCATCACTTGGAAGATGAGAAAGCCTTATGTGAGCACCAGGTTGCCACAGCGATGGGTAGCCGTCCGGCAAAGGCAAGCTCAAAAGACGAAGACTCGACAGTTCTTCATCAAGAATGTTTATGCCAGGAGCTTTGTAACAGTTGCGAAGGCGCTGAAGGGTCTGAAATAGCACCAAGCCAAATGAGACGATCACGGCATCCGCTACCCCCGGCCTGGCATGCCAAAAAATCAAGACGAGAAATGCAGCAACGGTGATGTTATGCCAGAGGTAAAAGAATCCATAGACGCGACGACGTATGGGTCTCAGTGAGACTATCACAAGAGCTAAGCCAAACAAAAACACCAAAATACCTAGAAAATTGGGCGTTTCAAACGACTTCTGTAAAAGACTTCTTGCGAGCGTCCATTTAGCGAGAAAGCCAACTCCATGAGCTATGGAGCTGAATATAATTAGCCTCAGAATCCACTTATGGAGTGATATATATTCGAGGTATGAGTTCGCCATCAAGGAAGGCCGAATCGCCAAGAGGATATCGAAAGGCACGAGGTAAAACCCCAAACGCCCAACACGTTTTATAACAGTGGTGTAGTTTTCTTTGAGTTCGTGTACATTAATGAAACTCATGCCAATGAGGACAACCAGCCATAGCAAGATATAAAGCCATAACGGTTTGGGAATTCCGAAACGGGCCCATACTGACTTTCGCGACGGCGTGCCATTCTTCGCCCAGTTATTTAAGTAAATATGGTTGGACAATGCAAATACAAAAGCAGCAATTAGTGAAAGGCCAAAGATAATGTAGCCATATTTTATATTCGCTGTGTGGTGATGTCCTCCGTGACGTCGCTCCAACTCTATCATCGAGATACCAAGAAATTGAACAAACAGAAAACAAACCCAAAGAAGCTTCAGTGAGGTGTGGTATAACTAATTCGTATCGAGCGTACACGTCTTTTGAGGGTTTGCCTCACGATGCACTGAATATAGGAGGCGAGTCTAAACAAATAAGAATCTCGAGATTGATCTTTACGCGCCTTTATTCTAAGCATACGCATTTGACAACTAACGTTAAAAGGCTTGTGCTTAATTGCGTTAAACATCCGTACACCTTGGAAGGTGGCTTCGATCCACAAGAATTGGTTGTCGTAGATGTAGAGTGCTTCGTTGCCATAAATGATTCACTCGGTTCTAATATGTATGTAATACCGACCTAGTCCAGAAATTGAATGGCGGCTGCCCATTCGAGTATGACCCGTGCTACCAACATGTTGGATAAAAAGGAAATTGTGCCTGATACTAACTTCGTAGTCAATCAAGATGGAGTCCCTCGCCTTACCAAATTCTATACTCCTGTGGATCTCCTAACACAAAAGACATTGCTTGATCAAATTTATCAACTAATATCGATACGAACTTCAAAAGAATGTTCATTCATCACGCCTCCCAAGCTATTAGAGGACATGGATGATATTAAAGTGATCTATCGCCATTATGCAACGCTATTTTTTGTCTTTGTCGTCGATGACCAAGAGTCCGAGCTCGGTATTCTTGACTTGATTCAAGTTTTTGTCGAGTGTTTGGACAAATGTTTCACAAATGTCTGTGAGCTCGACCTAGTATTTGGGTGGCAGGTTTTACAGACAGTCTTGGAGGAAATTGTGCAGGGAGGTATGGTAATAGACACAAATATAGCTCGCATTGTTGCTGCCGTGGACGATGCCAATAGCCAAAGAGCAAGTGGCGCTACCCAAGGTAATGGATGGCTAGCCTCGCTAGATTCTGGATTTAGCCGGTGGAGGCGGTAATCATTTTGTTTGGCGGTAGGTTGAAATGTCGAGCGGCTTAATCTTTTTCATTTTCTACTTCTTCCACGTGGAATAACGATAAATCCCTCCTAATTCTGAAAATGCATATGTTACTTTATTGACTATACATCAGCGCCAAGGGATCCACAGTGCCTTAGACTGCGCAACCAACTTCTCTGTTTCGAGTAATTCTGAATTGGCCAAATCAATCTCCTGCTTCTTCTTTTTGAGTTCTATTTCATGATAAAAATCCTTCACATCGACCAATTTTGGATCTGTGCCTCTTGATTCTTTCTCAAATGGGGAAGCGATTTTGCCAGTTTTCCATATAGGATCGTTAGACTTGGCCGTCTCTTGGGCTATCTTCATGAGTTCCTCCTGCTCTTTTTGCCTGAGGGCCTTCCCACGCTCGTACTCAGCTCTGATCTCAGGAGAGAAGCGAGCGATCAATTCTTCATCCGATGGAACCGTGTACTTGAAAAGCAAGATACCGGTTCCAACGATAGAAATACCAGTACCCCACATTCGAGCCCATTTTTGTAGAGATAATCCTCCAATGGCCATGTTGTTGTATACTCATCGGAAATCTTGGCTGCTCCCCACAGACTTGAGATCGCCCACCCATGCAGGAACTTTCAAATGTTAATTATTTCATTGGCAATTTTAAAAGCTTACTGCAAGGACGCGACTTTGGATCGATTGATTGCTTCACGTTAAATTCTGACTTAGAAAAAGCTTTTGGAGAAAAAAAAACTTCAAAAGTCAGGAATCAATCTTAGTGCATCCGGCATTGCCACCTAAATCATCCTCAATCTAAAGCAAGCGAGTGTGCGGAACCAGGCGCGTGAAGCAAACATCGTGATAAGAGTGACAATAAGCTCATTGCAAAACCGTGCACACATAACAGATGCGGAGATAGCAAGAAATGTAGTGATTCCTTAAAGATCCCATGCACTGGGTGCAAAATAGAAAACAATATGCAGGTGCACGTCTCTATAACCATAGGGTAAAAGTAGTTTATTACGAGTGTGCTTATTGACATGGTCAAGTAAAAAATGGCTCCCACATGTTCGCCGAGGCCTTTAAAAATCAAGATCAGGCATGAAAATCTAATCCTTCTAGCCTGAAATTCATCATTCTTGGACGCAAACGGACTTCGCGGGGTTTCTTCGCCGGAAGTAAAACAAGGTGTTTCTAAGTTGAGATGAAATTTAACTTTTTTCTTCACGCCTACTCTATCGGATGTTCGGATGATAGCGGTGCCGGGTAAGACATTGAAGGTGTGACCGAAGCAGTAGTTACGCGCGGACGCGGTTGTGTAGCGTGTGAGGCTGAGCAAAGCGGAGCCGACAAAATCGGACCAGAAAATATTAATTTTCGCGTTTCTCTGCACCAAATACCACCAGTGGCTAAACGAGACCCCAGGAATCGCTATACGACGGGAAGTGACGTATTACACCTTTACTAGCAATATAATCATCCATGATCCACTGAAATCGAGACGGATACTCGCTAGGCGCTTAGGTTGAAATCACAAGTCTATTCCCACAGACTCAACTCCTTTAGAAAATTTACTCCACACCCCTGTCTTCCCTTCAAACCCCCTATAATAAAGTATGAAAGACGAAAGCAAAGCTGACTTGAAGTCAGGGTTTAAGCGAAAGTATCATTCCAAATCGCGAAAAGGATGCTCCACTTGCAAGAAGAGAAGAGTGAAATGTGATGAGCAAAAGCCATCTTGTGGGAATTGCGTCCGAATGAACTTGACTTGCGGGTACTTGCAGGATGATAGTCCGGAGGAGCCCTCCGCCAAAAAAATGAAAAAGGAGCACACGGATATTATGGATGATTTTACTCCCGGAACCCAACAGGCAACGCCTGCGAAGTCCCCGAGTCCTCAGCCCAAAAGCCGGGAAGCGCCACTTAAGGCGGCTGCGACTGCGTCTGCTTTGGGCAGTGGTCTTCTTTCTGCCGGAAATTTGAACAACATCAATATAAGTCAATTGGTAAACAACTTATCATCAATGGGAGACTTAGGCTCTTTGGGTGCGTTTGCCAACCTTAGCAACCTTGCGGCTCTTGCACAACTTCCGAGCGATATGGGGTCTATCACTTCACACTTATCAAGCCTCGGAGTCGAACTAAGCTCTTTCGGCATCGACACCAATGCGATCGATTCGCAACAAACAAGCGGTGCAGCGAGTGCAACGTCGGCCCTTGATTCTTTGATGGCTTCTAACCCTCTACTATTCAAACAACAGAGTATTCCATCGCGCGGTCTAGATCCGCCCGGAATTGATCCAGCGCTTGCGGAAGACTCATCACCAAATTTCGCGGGCAGTGACCTGGCACCCAATTCCAAATCGGACTCACTCAATATGCTAGACTTAAGATTGATGTATCATTACACGACGCATGTCTCGAGTACAATTACAGGAGCTGGCATTTCCGACACCGATATATGGAACAATGATATACCCACCTTAGCGTTCGAATTCCCGTTTTTGATGCATGCTCTTCTAGCGTTCAGCGCAACTCATCTCTCAAGGACCGAACAGGGACTCGACCAATGTGTCACGCGACACAGAGGGGACGCGTTGCGCTTGCTAAGAGAAGCCATCTTGGATATCAGGGCAGATAACACAGATGCTTTGGTTGCAAGTGCCTTGATCTTGATCATGGACTCGTTAGCAAACGCCTCGGTTCCTTCTCTGACTTCACCCAAATCCCTTCCCGCGTCGGCCTGGATATTTCACGTGAAAGGGGCTGCAACCATCCTCACAGCGGTATGGCCTCTTACTGAGTCATCCCGATTTTACAAGTTCATCGGTGTTGACTTGGGTGACCTTGGTGACATCATCAACCAGAAGAGCCAACTAACAGATATGGGACAGCTTTCATTCGCCAATTTGAATTGTCATGACTCAAGTATAGCTGACCTCTACCCAGTTCCTATAAATTCGCCATATTTGATCACATTGGCATACCTCAGCAAACTCCACAAGGAGAGATACAAGGCTGATTTCATTCTCAGGATTTTTGCGTTTCCAGCGTTGCTTGAGAAGGAGTTTTTGGGTATGCTTATGTCCGGAGACATCAAGGCTATGCGCATTATGAGATCATATTATAAGCTTCTACGCTCATTCACGCTGGAGATGAAGAACAAAGTATGGTTCTTGGAGGGCGTGTCATCTGTTCTCCCAGTCGATGTCGAAGAGTATGCCGGGGGAGCTGGTGGTATGCATATGATGCTAGATTTCTTGGGCGGAGGCCCCGCCATTGTTGAGGATCATGAGGTGGATAAAGACCTCCTGATGATCGACCCGGGCGGCAAAATAGCAGACAAACTCATTGATACCAACAACTTACCAAGTGAGATCACAAGCAACTTAGACATCATGCAGGGTGACAGTGGCATGATGGAAATGAAGCTTGAGTGATTTCTAATTGATAGCATTCAGAATCAACCTAATCACATACTGGATGGAGGCTAACGAATACAATCTTTATTGACTGAATCGCCTAGAATTAAAGAGTATTCTTGTGCTAAGATTTGTAAGAAGCACGAGCTTCCAGCGTCATTGGAGCAAACTCCAGCAAAATTCAGAGACGGTCGTAATTTGAAGTATGATCAGTTGCCCCATCGAAAGAGGATTGCAACCTGGCGCGCAAAGTGTGAGTACTCTTCTTCATTGGGCAAGTTGTCGCACGTGATTGTTTTTCCCTATTTTTCCTCCTTTCGCGGCCTTGAGCTTTGCCACATACAGGCTAAAAAAGTAGCCCACCGAGTGTCATTGTTATGAGGATCCTTTCCCTCTCAGTCTTTACTTTACTCGTTACAAATCATAAAACCTGCTCACTGTGATTCATCCATCTAAATCATTGTCAAAATTTGAAAATTAGGTACAAGAAATCTCACCTATTCGGCCAGCTTTTCAAGATTCATAGTGATATTCTAAAGGAAGGTTACTGAGAAGACAAAGAAAAAACATACACAAGTGAAACACACACCTGAGGAACACTGAAGCTACACAATTCAGTGACGCTCTTGAGCCTAAAACCTGACCAAGAATAAGCAGAGTATACCAGAAGCCATTATGCAGACAATTAAGTGCGTTGTTGTTGGTGATGGTGCCGTGGGTAAGACCTGTTTGTTAATTTCCTATACGACCTCAAAGTTTCCCGCTGATTACGTTCCCACAGTCTTCGACAATTATGCTGTCACGGTAATGATTGGCGACGAGCCCTTCACTTTGGGACTTTTTGACACTGCTGGCCAGGAAGATTATGACAGGTTGAGACCTTTGTCTTACCCATCCACAGATGTGTTTTTGGTCTGTTTTTCTGTTATCGCCCCAGCATCCTTCGAAAACGTGAAAGAAAAATGGTTCCCGGAGGTTCACCATCACTGCCCAGGTGTACCGTGTCTTGTTGTTGGTACTCAAATTGATTTGAGAAATGATGAAGTCATCTTGCAAAGGTTGCACAGACAGAAGTTGTCTCCCATTTCCAGCGATCAAGGAGAGAAGTTGGCTAAAGAATTGCGTGCTGTGAAATACGTCGAATGTTCAGCATTGACCCAAAGAGGCTTGAAGACCGTTTTCGACGAGGCCATCGTGGCCGCTTTGGAGCCTCCTGTCATCAAAAAATCGAAGAAATGTGTGATTTTGTGATGTTGATCAAAGTTCACATAGAATGTGTAAATTGGATGATCCAATTAGAGTCCAGTTCCATCACTTTCATACATGTCGTTTGCTCTAAGACAGCTTTGACTATGAGCGTGAAATTATTTTCACAGTGCTTTTGCACATCGTGATGCCACGGTCAAGCAAATCCTATGATTTCCACGAATTCCACCGAAGAAGAAAGTCAAGCTTTTGGCTCAAACATAATCTAGAGTGCCTGACTCACGACCTTTGAGCTATTCATATACTTGTGTAATAACGTATTATTATTAAAGACCGCTAATAGACAGGAAAGCACACGGCTTCTTTTCTTGGTCATCCTTGCCTCACGCTGAAATGGGCGAAAGAAAATGGAGGAAAGGCGTTGGAAAAATTGTAGTTGTATGACTCAAATTGAACCCTTATATGCGAGTGTCATCATCCCACCAAATCCCCGGTTCTGCGAAAGACCAAATGCTAACATAAATAATAAAATTCAACTCACAAAGTATGCCGTGATGAACCCCGCAGATGAAGTTTACAGCTACCTGCTTTCATCGAAGCTGAGGCAGCCTGTTGCCTCACTTAAAGGCCTACATTCGCTAAATTTGGCGTTATGACATCAGTTTTTAGGCGCTTATGATTCCCTCCTCATCAAGTAAAAATCAATCAAGGAACAGCTTTGGGTAGTTTTTCTGAGCCAAAGAGCCACTTGAATAAAGGTCGATTGATAATGGGTGAACCCCACTGGAGGTTTTGCTTAAGTGCCCAAATTTTATTCAACGCGGCTCGAGTTAAAGAATCGGAGAGCCGAGATGATGTCACACCACTAGCGATGTCATCAAAATCTACACCCACTCTCGAAATAGCACCAGTACCTTTGGGCGTGAAGTGCACTTTTTACTTGCCACGATTTTGTCGCCGTATACAGAATATATTTTTCACATCTCCGGGTTTACCCACAAAGTTACAAACCACGCGACGCAGAAAGTACGGAATTCCTCCAAGATCTGCGCGCCCGCTTGCGCAGCTCGCTCGTAACCATCTTGACGAAAGAATATATCATCTAATAAAACTATACACGTTCAGTTGTGTATATTTCAAAAGCTCAAGATAACGAAGAGATGCGCGGCGACAAATTTAAGGATCGAGAAGCCCCATTCAAAATCGAATTAATGCGCAGGAGGGACTCAAAGTAGCCTCTAGTGGCAAGTTTTACATTTTTTTCCAAGCGAGCCTGGAGGCTGGATCGTTGAACTCTCATGTTGCCTAGGTGAGGTCATTGTTACGCCCGCATTTGAGCATGCTATACGCGTCTAAGTCTGAGTCAAAGCACAGAAGACATGGTCAAGCCGCAATTCTGGTAGCCTCATTATCCTTTAGGTGCGCTCAAACCTCTCAAGAAAATTACTCGGGCTCGGTCTCCTACGATCTACGATCTACGATGTGGTGTCAGTGTTGATAGCTTCGTATGTCGATGTGCCATGAAGGCGCGCCGCCCCAGTGAAGCAACCTACATTGTCTGCACTCCACGCCTCAATCTGGACATGGGGCCGTACAGAAAAACGAAGAGTGGCTGGGGGCCAATGCAGCAAAAAAACAAGAGTCCACCCCAAATTTCAGATCCAGTCACCTATATCGTTTGTTTGGTTAGTGTTCAATGTCGGACAAGAGAAGTGTGAAGCTGGACTCGTCAAACAACTGGTCCAGTGGGGACCAGGTACCTAAGTCCTTTTCAAGCTCAGGCTCGGAGCTGTCCAGGTCCTCGCGTACCCTCCTGATGTCTCACATGAGCGATCCCGTGACCCCAGCATCCAACAGTTCTCCAGTAACACCAACAAGTCGAACTAGTTCCCAAAAACACGTCGAAAACCGCCGCGGCACCATCACGAAAGAAAAGCTTTTTGCACATTCCCTGTACGCAGATGACATTGATTTCATCAGAGACCAGAAAAAGTATTTCCGCGAGGCAGGGGTGCAGAATGCTTCTCAAACTTTGTACGAAGACAATTTCATAGCACCTTCTTCAATTGATGGCTACAAGATTTCGGACCAGATTTCCCACACCAACGCTGCCTCATACCTTTATAAAGGCGTTCATGAAGTGACTGGAGAGTCCGTATTTATAAAGCTTTCTCCAGATTTCGCCCACGTAGAGCACGCAGCCCGCTTTCTTAATGACTGGTACATCACTTCGGGACTCAATCCTGCTTCAGAGGAACGCGTATGGTCTATTGGCGATTCAAAACCTTCTAGTGACGGCAGCCAGAGCTTTGCTCAAAAGGTAGCTACTGCCAGCTCTCCGGTTACGCTTCCAAAAAAATTACCTGGCATCTTGTATCCCATAAAGGAATTCAATGTAGAGCAAGAGGTTCTTGGTAGTGTGAGGAAGTCCATGGCTCTCGTTTATCCTGATTTGAGATTGAAGTCCATGTACAATTACTACACTGAAAAGATCAAGGAGATTCTTCCAGATAGGGCGTCTTTGTCAGGAAGTGTTCTTTCGGGCCTTTCAGATGCTAGCACCGCCTCGCTGGATTTGTCCTCGTTGAGAACCGAGTCAGAAAACGGCGATTACGTTGAATTGGCGAACAGGGTAAAGCAACTCTCAAAACCATCGTCCTTGGTTGTGGAAATTCTCGAAGATATGATCGATGCCCTCAAGACTTTGTCTGTGGCGCACAAATCTGGGATCTGTCATAACGGTCTAACCTCCCATAGCTTTTTGATTAACACTTCGAAACTAAGAGAGGAATCAAGCGGACTGAATGTCTTCATCATAAATTGGGACTTTAGCTTCTCTGTCGCTGTTGAAAATTCAGCCGGACTGTACAGAAATAAGGCCATCAACACAATACAAAACATGTTCCACTACATGTCTCCTGAAAGCAGCAACGGTGGCGTGACCTCTGTTGATTATCGTTCGGATATATTTTCAATTGGAGTGGTATTGTATGAATTAATAGTCGGCTGTTTACCATTTCGTTCTGACAACTTAGCAACTTTACTAAAGATGATTCTGGAGATCGCTCCAATTCAACCGAAAATCTTGGGACCCAAATGGATAAGCAATGACCTAAATTACGTGATCTTGAAGTGTTTAAAGAAGAACCCGGGCGATCGCTACCCATGTGTTGACCGATTGATCGAGGATTTGAAGCTTGTGGTGAAGAGCTATTGTGAACCTATCAGAAAAGAAAACGGGAAAAAGGGATTTAAGAATTTAGTCGTACCTGTTGCGGAGCAGATTCCGTTGTATCACTCTTCTTTGACAAATTCAAACAACGACAACACCAGAAGAGCTGTCTTTGAGTGCTTGAATAACACGGAAGCTTCAAAGGTTATAGTTCTAGAAGGCGATGCTGGAGTCGGGAAGGCAACCTTGATCGAGCAAATTTCGGGTCTAGCACGAAACAAAGGTACATTTATTGTTCATTGGAGGTATTATTATGCGGACAACAATGTATCGAAGCACGCTTCTTCTTTGTTTGCCATCCACAGTGTGGCCAGACAGATTCTTGCTTCCTCTGAGGAAGTCATCAACGAGTGGAGAAATACATTCACGACAGAAATTGATGTGGATTTGGGAATTTTGTACAGTGCAGTTCCCAGCTTAAAAGTCTTGCTAGGTCCTCATTATGACGGTTTGCAAAAATCTCGTCGCGAGACACTGAGTTATGCTCAAGCCTCTGGACCTCGCACTCCCGGTGGCCTCGAAGATTTGCTCACTGATGGAACTCAAGAAGAAAATCTGCCTTCTTCTGAGGAGTTACGCGAAAGTACGTTTGACGAGCAAGAGCTAAACGTGGAGCTCAAATATTCATTCATTTTCAAAAAGTTTTTCACGCTAGTTGCGAGAAAAGGTCTCACCGTGCTTCTCGAAAATTTAAACTTATGCCCGCAAGATGAATATGATATGCTTCGTGAGTTTCTCCAGTTTTGCGTTCAACTGCCAGATTCAAAACTTGATCTCGTAGCATCTTTCAAAAGCGAGGGGCTTGAAACTGAGACTGAAGAAAGAAGAGCAATCTTGCCTCAATTCAAGGAAGCTGCAGGACTGCTTGGTCTCCCGTTACATCTTTTTAACGTGGATAAACTCGACTTTAAAGACTTTGAAATTTACGTCCAAAAATTTTCAAACAAGCCGACTGATAGTGGTATGATTAGCCGTGTTCATCATCATGTGAGCGGGACACTTCTATCTTTCAACTATTTAACCCGTTACATTAGACTAACGAGCGCTGGGGTAAAGTCTTTCTGGGAAAGTTTGGACGAAAAGATACTGTCAGAATTATCACCTCCTGCAATCGACTCAATAGTTTCGAAGTATTTGGGGGCTGCTCTTACTCCCGAGGCCTTGGATTTGTTGAAATATGCTGCCGTGACATGCGTCAATGGGTACTTCAGTATGTCTGAAATGATGATTGTGACAGGGCTTACACTCAAAGAAATCAACGAACTTTTACTTTTGTGTTTGAACACTCGCGTCATCGTTCCAACTGGAGTCTGTTACAAAGTGCCCTTCCATCTCATTGCAAACGATGATTTTGTTTTCGAGATAGAGGATAGTCTTGTTTGGGACTTCGCCACTGGAGCTAGGTTCAAGTTCGACCATGACATAATCCGAAACTATTTGCTTACAATGATGAGACAGTCCGGGGAGATTATGGAGATTCATCGCCACTGTGGTTTACGCATGAAGAAGAAGATTTCCAAAGAAGTGACTGTTAACATCACCTCGTACCTCATGATGGCATCCCACATTTATCGGTCTTGTGATGTGGCCAGATCCGAAGACTATAGACACTACAGTGAGGCATTAATTACGGGAGGCAGATATGCCATATCAACTTCGAATCTACCGCTAGCTTTGAAGTACTTTACTAGCACAATGAGATTTGTGCACAACGATGATAAGAGGCGCAGACTCAAGATTTTATTGACACAGGTACAGTGCAACTATCTATTAAAGAATTTTGATGAGAGCATTCGTCTCATAAAACAAGTCGAATCTAATGTTGGGAAGGAAAACTCAAGCTTGGCACATCTTAAGGTTTGTTCTTTGTTCAGCTTGAAGAAGTTTGAAGAAGGAATACGTTTGGCGATTTCCAGTTTACAAAAACTTAAGGTTGAGGTTTCCAGCGATCCCGTTGAGCTGGAGAGAATAGCAGCTAAGTACTATTCGCAATTGCCTTTATCGGTCAGCGAAATACGCGAATTGAAGGATTTGAAGGCTGCTACAAATAAACTGTTCAATCTTGTGACTTCCTTTATTGCGGAAATGATCAATCCGACCTATTTACTAGATCTACCTGATCTCCGTATTGCCTTATTAGCTCAATTGGTACAGCTTATGCGTCGCTATGGCCGAAACGCCTCGTGTGCGATCCCCTTGTTGCATATGGCTAACTTTTTCGTACAGCCGCGTGGACAAATGAGCACTGTGAAAGCTACAGAGTTAGCCGATGTGGCTTTAGATACCATCAACAAACACAAAGGGGTAAGCACGGCTCTCAATCAAAGCATTATTGAATCTTACCTGGCGTTAGTCGGTCAGTTCAAGAGTCCAGCCGCTAAAATTTTGAAAACCGCTTTTCAAATCGATCGACAAAATGACTCGAAAGGTAGTTATTTCATCGAAAATTGGCGGATGTCTAATCTGATGTTTTTGGGAAGCATTCGGGGTTATGTCAATTCAGGCTTCAGTTCGAAAAAGAGCATATCTTTCTCTAGCGAAGCGGAGGTCGGGGTGTTTGAATCTATCTCACGACTCTGGCTTTTGGAGATTAGCGTCGACGATTATCTAGGAAAGGTGCATGCTGCTTCTAAAGACTTAGGCCCTGATCTCGAATTCGTTGCTCTAGCCAATGCCGTCATGAAGGCATACGCTGAGCAGAATATGCCACTTGCATGTGACATCATTGTCAGCGAAGCCTTTGAGATACTGAAGAAAACACCTGTATCTATTCTGCACGTCTGGTTCTATTTCATGTCCGCTATTTGTCTTCTCGATTACCCTACGAGAGATAATGAGGAACGGAGGTTGAGTTTGGTCGAAGAGATCCTTTCTTATTTCAGAATCTGGTCAGCAACTTGCTACGTCAATTTTGGTTCCGAGCAAAAGCTTATTGAGGCATGCATTATGTCGCACGATGGCGAGGCCTCGGAATTGAACATACTCGATTCATTTGAAGAGGCAATAGACGAGTCCCAAAAGCAGCAAAACTGGTTGGGAGTCGCAATGGCAAATCGACTTTGTGCGAAATGGTTGAAAAATGAAACAAGAAGTCAAAAAAGAGCCAACGAATATGCTCATAAAGCTTTTGCATTGTATTCCACATTGAATTCTCATAGTCAAGCTCAAATTATGAAAAAAGAATTTCCAGAAATTTCGGACAATTTCAACTGGGCTGGTGTTCGAAAAATGATCAGGCCCGAAAAGCCCATTATTGAGAGTGCGAGCTTTTTCAATAGTTCCCCATTTTCCAGCAATCGCCAAGAACCTGGCTCTAAACGAAAATTGTCCATGCATGAGAATGGGTCGATGATCAGTGACACAAATAGCATCCCCAAGCTGGAAGAGCTAAAATCAGCCGAGAAGACAAGTGCCATAGAGCTCACTCACGCAGAATGGACTGAAGCATTGAGGCTATGTCTTTCAATATCTCAATCTTCGAGTCTTGACTTGATAGTGCAAACGCTCCTCGAAAGTGCTCTCATGTTTTCAGGGGTTGATTACGGAGCAGTGATTCTAAATTTTCAAACGGACGAGCCCGTCATCAAAGCCATAGGTACCAGCAACAGTATTTTCTTATTGGACGATGAGCAACTTGCCCTTAGAACAGACTTGGTTCCGTTCAAACTAGTTCTACAATGTCTCATTACGGGTGAAATATCTTGCAAAGAGAGGAGAACTAACATGCATGATGACGACGCAAACGAGGATACTTATTACAGTAACAATCCTTCGTATTCTGGAATTTGTATACCTATTACGACCTCAACTGTGATAGGCGTCATTTACCTTGAAAGCCATTTTCACAGCGGGTCACCGAAACTAGAGTTTCCGTTGGTGGAATCGACGAAAATTGAGCTCCTTTGCTTGCTATGTTCACAGGCCGCAGTCTCATTCTCCAAGTCAGCTGTGTACACACAAATGGAATTAGCAAAGAAGGCAGCAGAAGAAGCCACCGATGAGAAAGCGAGCTTCTTGGCCAACATGTCTCATGAAATCAGAACTCCCTTCAACTCGCTCTTCGCGTGCTCCATCTTTCTATTGGACACAGAGTTGAACAGTGTTCAGAAGGAATATGTTGAAACCATAAAAGATTCGGCTCTAGTCACGCTTAACATTATTGATGGGATTCTAGCATTCACAAAACTCGAGCACGGCTCTTTCAACTTAAAACCGGAGGCTTTTTCGATCAACGATACAATTGAAAGCGCCATTCTGTTTTCAAGTGAGCAAACCGAGTCAGAGGACTTGGAATTCGCTTACTTCAACATGTGCCCCCAAATTGAGACTATTCAGGGTGATCCGACTAGAATTCGCCAAATTATCATCAATCTTGTTGGAAATGCGCTCAAGTTTACGTCAAATGGTTACATTAAGGTTGTTTTAGATGCCAAGCCCATCACAGACTCCAGATATGAAGTGAAAATTCTGGTCGAGGATACAGGAATCGGCATACCCGAGGATTCCAGATCGAAAATATTTGGGGCATTTGCTCAGGTGGATGGCTCGTCGAGACGGGTGTACGGTGGGGCAGGTCTAGGCCTTGCGATCTCAAATAAGCTTGCTGAGATTATGAATGGAAAAATATCGTTTACGAGTGAGGAAGGGTTGGGCTCAGTTTTCTGTTTCACATGTCCATTCGAGGTGACCCTCAACGACAAAGATCCCAGAGTCGAAAGAAGAGATGTTTGCATCGTATCTAATACTCGATGGAAGCGGCTTGCACTCAAGCAAGTTCTCGAGTACTATGGTGCCAGCGTTGCCTTGTATGATAGCATCGATCATGTCATCCGAGAGCTGCGAGAGTTTGAAATTTTGATCATCGACAAAAGCATGACCACTGAAGATATGAAGTTACGATCATCCTTGAATTGGAAGCGGTCCCTGATCTATGTTTTGACACGATTTGGCCTGATGCTCTCGGACCAGAGACTCAAGGATATCGAAGCAGACAGCTTTATTTTTTCACCCATCAAACGAAAGTCAGTCCGGAAGCTTTTAGAAGAGGGGTTCAGTTGGAAATCAATCCCCGAGAAGGTCGTTAAAACTATCCAAAAGACTGTTGGTGCGAGCTTAGATGTTTCCAAGAATTCGAAGCAAAGCGAAAACATCACGCCTCTCGCTATTCTAATCGCCGAGGACAACCCCGTGAATCTCAGAGTCGCCCTGCAGCATCTAAAAAAATTGGGTTACATTGCAGATCATGCCAAAGATGGTGTCGAAGTGCTTGAGAAATGCGAGGAAAAGCTCAAATCTGGTGAAAAGTATGACGTGATCTTTATGGACATCCAAATGCCCAAGAAAGACGGGATCCAAGCCACTACAGACTTGAGAAAATCTTTCACGGAAAGAGGTCATGATAAGCTTTTACCTCAGATCGTTGCATTAACAGCCAACGTTGCAGGAGAGGAAAGGAACAATTGTCTCAACTGTGGAATGGTTGACTTCGTGACAAAGCCAATTCTACCAGAGAAGCTAAAGCTAGCTTTGCAGAAAGTCATTGCTATCATGGAGGAAACCAGTACCTAGAGCGTTAGACGATTAATAAACGATCTACATATATTGCCCGAGGGGCTCTTATGTTTTGACTCGTGATATGGCTTTAGTTTATTCAGTGGTATTAAACATCAGAATCACAGATTTCGCCATTGAAACCAGATAGCACATACTTAGCTATTTTTGATCAATTATAGTATTCACGCTTTGCCTTCGAAGAGTTTGAGTCTCTCTTCTCTCCAGGCAGCATAAGCTTTCCTATAGGTCTCCCATTCCTCTTGCGAGGGAGAGTAAGACTCTTTCTCCGCTTGTGTCAATTGTTTCCACTTTTGAGAGGCAGCTTTGGATGACTCAGCAAAGTTGTCCGTCTGTTCCCAAACACTTTTTGTGAATTTAGCGTACGCAGGTGTAGGAGAAGCTGGCTTAGGGGTGTAAATTTTCAAGTTCTCTGCATTCACCTTCTCAGCTTTCTCCACGTAAGGTTCCTTTTCGTTTTCGCTCAACTTAGTCCATTCCTGACTAGCTTGACTAAGGGATCCAATGGTCTTGTAGTTGTCTTTAACAAAAACATTCAATGCAGAGAGCTTTTTGTACGGCTTGAGAGCTTTCTCTATACGCTTCTTCTCGGCCGCCTCCAATTTTTTGCCCTTCTGACCATCCTCGATTTTTCTCAATTTGTTTTCTAATTTGGCCAATGTCACCTTTTCCTTCTTGAGCTCTCTCTCCAAAGCCTTGTGCTCAGGGGAACTCCCCTTTTTCAGGGTTGTAGTGGCAGTCTTTGCAGCTAAGAACGGTGCTACCGCGAATGCCCGCGCTTGGTGCACGAACAATCTTGAAGTGTTAAGGCGGATAACTTGCAACATTTTGGACTTTTTGCTTCAGAATCTGTTTGAATAAGGTGGCTAGGGGTTGTTGTGAAGGCAATGTTTATATTTGCGGCGCGAACAGTGCTGGTCGATGCACGCCTTCGGAAACCGCGCGCTTTGTTTTGTCTCTTTCGAGCCTGTACGTTGTATACCGTACTAGCAGCATACTAAACCGAAAGCTAAGCTCACTGGTTCAAAAGAAAAACTGAAACCATTGCAATTCCTGCTTTGAGATTATTGTAACGGTTCCTGAGAGCCTCTCATGACATTCATGTGACAGCTAGTCGTAATGTGGCAGATTTTCAGTCGCTCGCTCCGTGTCAACGCGGTTATATTGGCCAAAACCGGAATTGGAAGTTGACAGCTTGCTTGCGTGTGGTGCGATGTTCACTTTTGAGACTGGGATCGTGGAGACTTGACCCCCTCCTTACATCGTCGATATGATCAGTAGCATCTCTGTTAGACGCGCATAATTTCGCGAGCCATTAAGCAAAAATAAAATTTAGGCATGTTCAGATTCAGGCGTATTGAAAAGCTGAAGCATTATATTTAACTGGCGGAGAGCTCATTGCACCGCTTATCGCACATATGGGCATGGCTTCGGGCTCGGCGGCTCAAACCCGCTAAAAAACCGCGAGACTAGCGCGAAAAAAGGCTCCTTATAATCCGGGGAAGATCCCGTCTTATGTTAGCCGACAATTGAACTTTGAAAAATTCTCTCTCGTACCATCTAAATCGGAAATATGGCACCTGTTTTGAAAAACAACAAGCTTTTCGAGGCCAAGCCCTTTATAAACGGCGAATGGTACCAGTCCAAGTCGAGAAAAACCTTTAAGGTATATGATCCAGCAACGGAGGAGGTTATAATCGAGCTTCCAGATCAAACACCTGAGGAGATAGACGAAGCGATAAATATTACCAACGAAGCTTTCTCAACCTTTAAAAAAACCAGCCCGGTAGAACGTGCTAAATGGTTGAGAAATTTGCACAATTTGATGATGGACAATTTGGACGACTTGGCTGCAATCATTACATGGGAGAACGGTAAGTGCTTGACTGACGCCGTAGGCGAAATCAAATATGCTGCGTCTTACTTCGAATGGTTTGCTGAGGAAGCGAAGCGAAACTATGGTCACACTATCCAACCAGCCAATTATAACAATAAGGTGATCACTTACAGACAACCCGTGGGCCCTGTTGGGTTACTCTGTCCTTTCAATTTTCCCTCCGCCATGGGGGCTCGTAAGGCTGCTCCAGCATTTGCTGCGGGATGCACGTGCATATTGAAACCAGACGGGCAAACGCCGTTGTCTTCATTGGCTCTTGCTTACTTGGCAAATGAAGCGGGGTTTCCCAAAGGTGTCTTCAATGTTGTACTAGTCAGCGTGGAATCTACTCCGGCATGTGGTTTGAAGCTCTGTCAGTCGCCTATTATCAAGAAAATCTCATTCACAGGCTCTACACCCGTGGGTAAATTGTTGTATAAACAATCTGCTGACACGTTAAAAAAGATGTCGATGGAATTGGGAGGAAACGCTCCTGTGGTGGTGTTCGACGATGCAAGACTCGATCTCGCCGTCGACCAAGCAATCGCTTCTAAATTCCGCTCCTTGGGCCAAACTTGTGTGTGCGCCAACAGACTTTATGTTCAATCTGCAGTGTATGATGACTTTGTGAAGGCTTTTGCTGAAAAGGTTCGCCAATTCAAGATTGGCAATGGATTCGAGAAGGGCGTTACACACGGCTGCTTGATCAACACTAAGGCTATTGATAAGGTTGAAGAGCAGGTAAAGGATGCCGTCTCTAAAGGTGCCGAGGTTGTGGTGGAAGGTGGCGCACTCAAACAATTGGGCAAGCACTTTTATTCCCCTTACGTGTTGAAAAATATAACCAATGATATGAAAGTCGTGCACGAGGAGACTTTTGGCCCCTTGGCTGCTATTGTGAAATTTGACACCAAGGAAGAGGTCATCAAACAGTGCAACGATACCCCCTACGGCTTGGCAGCATATGTTTTTTCAGAAAGCCTAAACACTGTGTATACCGTTTCAGAAGCATTGGAAGTGGGTATGGTGAGTGTCAACACCGGTCTCTTCACTGATGCCAGTATGCCTTTTGGAGGCATCAAGGAATCTGGCTTTGGTCGTGAGGGATCTTTACACGGCATGGATGACTACACTGTCGTGAAGTCCATTACCCTTGGAAATGTCTATGATTAAAACATTGAAGAAGCTTATTATGAACGAATCTATTGCATCACACATAACGTTTTGTTCAAGAAGAATCACCACAGCTACACCGCATCGTAAACGAGTTGCAATTGCCCTAAGTATCTACAGCAACCTGTATGGTTTTTTCTTGAATGAGTTTTGGCAGACACTTCAAACAATTCAAAGGACTCTTTTTCGTAAATTTCTCTCAAGTATAGGAGAAGTCACGCAATCTAGTATTATTTCATGATAAAGAACGGTAATTCCTGCAGCCTGAGAAAGGTCCGTACGCACTCATAAACATTAGCTCAAAATATCTCATTCTCACGATACACCTCTCTAGTCAAAAATGGAGGATGTCAACAAGATAAAGCTGCCATTGGATGGCTTTTACCTCATAGACCAAGATGGTATGTGGCTCAGATGCTCGCGGTGATATGATTGCCTTGAAAGTTCTCAAGATCAAATTACTAACTTCCAGCTAAATACACTGCACCAAACCCAACTCCGCTACATAACCTATTAGCTATGTACGACCTAGAATCCATTGCTAGTTCATTGGAAAGGACCAAGCCTGACGGTTCAAAAGGGGTGAAACTAAGAAAGTCCTACAAGAACCACATACAAGATTTGAAAGGCAAGCATTCGATACCACCCCCAAAGCCCATCAATGGCCAGCTTTTAGACCCAGACTTAATCCAGCAGCCCGATGCGATCACGGAGTTTAACCCAGAGCTACTCAGTTCTGCTTTAAAGTTCGACAAAACACCTATCAACGGGATACCAGGCTTTGCCTCAGCTGACTTGGCCTTGAGTGATCAAGTAGGTTCCACAAGAGGTGAAGAGAACGGCGAATCAGAAGAGGCGAGAAGAAAACGGAAGAAGAAGCAGCTCACTGGCGGCGAGTACAAGCGTCAACATACATGAGGTAGCTCTGACGCTCTTCAAGAAGCAATGGATAATTTATGAGGTCACCTAGTCGCTACTAATCCAAATTTTGCTCGCTCGTTTCTAGCCTTTTGCGAGTCACCGGAATCTCCGATGGACTAGGACTTCGTTTTGATTTCTTCGATTCCCGGATTAAAGGTAGAGTGCGCTTGCTGGCATTTCCTAGCCGATCTCGGTACCGCCGTAAATTTTTCAGTCTCTTGGTGACTTTGTTTTTTATGAGTCTTCCAGAATGACCCATCAATGCTTTGATGACTATTGCTTTGAAGTGATCGACGATCTCCGAAAGTGACAAAACTTTAGCTTCGATTTCCCATTGAGGCAACACAAGAAGAAAATTTGTGACGTTTAACCATTTCTTCAATCCCCTCTTCATTCGCAATGAGATCATCAACTCAAACAGGTTGGATGTAAACTTGGCAATGCTAAGATATTTCTTGGACCTCGAAATCATGGCGTCCACATCGTCTTCTAGATTCGGCAAGCCTTTGACTTTTGGATTGTCAATGCCTGGTGGACTTTCAAACGTGGGGCGACTCGCGTTCAGCTCGTACGACTGCTCATCATCCCCTTGAGACGCTTGGTCGTGATACTCCAGCTCGGATGATAGCGCGTTTCTGTTGCTTTGAGCGCGATTCGCAACTTTTAGAGTAGGGCTTTCACTAAAGTCTTGGCCTTCGCTATGACGAAATAGAAACTTCATCAACAGTCTGCCAGTTTCTTCATCTATTTTGACATTTAGCGGTGAAGAGCTAACATCAAAATTGTCGATAATCTTTATGCCCCCGATAGAGCGATTCATTGACCAGTTGATTGCGACCAAATGATTTTTTCCCGGAGTGTCGATTGGCTCTAAAAAGTTCTTGAAATGGGCGTTTGGGACGAGAGTACGGCCTTCAATACTCATAATCTCAACCCGGTTGTCGTTAGAACCGTCGTCTTTGATCGATCTCTTATAGACGCCACGGTCAACAGCTAGATCAAGAATGTGGCTTCGGTCGTCATTGAGCATCTGAAGCGTAATTGAGTCTGCAGCGATTTGCCAATCTTGAACGACGTGTGATAAAGAGTCCGTCACAATCTCTCCCAGGTAAATCGTTTGCTGCATTAGAACAATCTCAGTTTCAAGTTGCGCCTTCTTGTTCACCAAAAGCAAATAGTTATTCAAATCATCACTTTCGAGATTGCTTATGTCTCGAAAGCTATAATTATTGAGTAGCTGTTTTGTCATCCCGCGATACGTGTGCAATTTTTGAAGCCTTCCCTTGAGTGCACGGAAGTCCTGAAAATCGATCGAGAAATTGAGTTTCCTTACCCTTTCCCTTAGTTTCGCGGTCAATGGTTCCACGTAAAGTAAAAGACTCAATATTGTAGCATACAAGCTGAAATACTGCTTTGAAGTACAATTAATGGAGATCTGAGGGATGTCAACCCTAAGACTGTCACTTGAGCTAGCCCTGCCTTTGCCGGATGCGGCCTCATCAAGAGCCTCCGCCTCTTCCGCAAGGGCACCCAGTGCTAAATGCTGATTGAAGGTTAACGCGAGTGACATTTGCTCAACGAGCAAATTTCCCTTAGACGCCAACTCATGATTCCTGCAAGTTTCAGCCCCCAAAAATGGTGGCCATCTCTTTCTAGTTCCATAGGGCGTTATTTCGAAGGCAAATGGGTCCTTCACAACGTCGCCCTCATCAATTACCATGATACTAGCATTATGCAAAACAAAGCCATAACGCTTTTCGAGTACATCCGGATTGGAACTCAATAGATCTTCATCTTTTGCCACCACAGATACGATCTTGGACTCTAAAGAAGGAGCTGTAATTATGACTACCGAATCTTCCAGCTCTTCGGAGTGCAATTGTATTTGAGGGGAGACAATGTCAAGCTGGTAGTCTTCCACAATCGTCTCATGGCTCTCGGCGTGACGTAACAAGTCATTAAAGTTTTCGAAGCGCTTTTGAGAGCTTTGATCTTTGTCAGCATTATCAGGATCTGCTCGGTTCTCAGCCATCAGATCTGTGATCGATGTCGCGAGAGATGAATCGATATTTCCTGATTCTTGCTTCAAAATGAGACTTTCGAGAGAGCTCATAAACCCGAAAGACAAAAACTTTTTGTGACTGCTGCTTAAGTTGACATAATGAATATATTTCATGAAGTCATTCCGCACTTGCTCATTCCATTTTAAAAACATCGACACAAGAAGAAACTTATTCTGAAATTTTTCTTTTTGTCTAGATTCGTGACTTGCAAAGCTCTCGGTGCAGTTAGGAGCTTTTTGGTTATTTTCGCAGCTCCTTATTAAAGTCCTTAAAGCCTCAATTCTTCTCGATACCAAAATTGCTGAGTCATTTCTCACATCTGCAGATAGTTCTGTTAGTTCCTTGATCCTTCGCTCATAAATACTCATTTCGGATGCTTTGTATTGAGCGTGATCTATAACACACCTGTGCATATCGGATTTCAACAAATTGGTCACCTCTTTTTCCTCTTCGGTATGCCTCAGATACGCGAATGTCTCGGCGTAAAGTAGAGGCAAAACTTTCGCGTATTCCACTGCTCCAGTCGACGTTTGGAAGCACTCTATGTAATCTTTGTTATCAAACCATTCAAAGTCTTCGTCGAAGGCATCTAGGAAACTTTTAGGGCGGTTTTCTTGCTTTTGTGATAGGTGATTTCTGTGAGAGATTGTTGCTGAGACAGTCCTTAGGTCAATTTCGCTAAGTAATACCTGCCCTAGATTAAATCTCATCTTCATTACTTTCTTGTGCCGCGATAAGTCCTCATGAATGTCCAAAGTCTCTTCTTTATTTTGATGAAGATCCACCAAGAGCTCTCTCACTTTTGCTCGTAGTCCAGTACACGAATAGTGCTTGTTTGATTTTGACGGATCTTCCTCCCCATCTCGGAAAATGTGTCCAATGAATAAGTTACCAATGTCGAAAAGAAATTTGTTCGAATAAAGATGCTCTGAGAATTTTTGAGATCCTTTTGAGTCCTTGAAAAGCTTTCCTTTGCGAACCGGGAGTAACATGTTACCCTGAAACATACTCCACCAGGAGAACAATTGTTTGAATACACCTGGGCTCAAGTGAATCGTGTTATAGCTATTCTTTGCGTTTGCTTTCAAAGAGATCGCCATATGAAGTCGGTCAGATCTGAAGCCTTTGTAAGAGTCATGATTATTGTTCGTATACTCCGGATTGCAAAGTTCGATCTCGTAATGGGGGGTCCCAACACTTGTAAGTTCTCTTTTGTCCCTGACAAAGCGCTCAAGAAGGAAGCCAACTGAGAATTCGATTCCACCGCACAATTCAATCACCTTTTTCTCGCAACAATCCAGCATTCCCTTGGAGGTTGCTGAGGTATCGTCATTCAAGTAGAAGCCAAAGCAAGATGTCGTGCACGTTTTGCTTTCGGGAAGATATACGGCTTTAGAACTTCCTCTTGTCCAAGAAATGAGAGGTTGAGAAAGATAATTCGGTATGTACCAGGAAAGTCTTTCTGCCAGGATCTCAAAAAAATTGGACGCCTTATCGCGCTCATTCACTTTCCAAAGCACAGAGTCTTGAAAACTCAAGATGAATCCGTTTGACTCGTGAAATAGATCGTATGGATCCTTCCCCGCCTTGAATGCTACTTCGATACTCGCCGCTTGACCGGTTTTAATGCAAAATTTGCCGTGAAGTATCAATCGTAACTTGTCCCAAAACCCTAGCTTGGGAGACGGGTCGACCGGTGGTTTCGAAAATTGATCAACAGTCAACATTATCTGTTGGACTCCAAATTGATATGATTGTCCCCAAACAAATCTGGAAGGCGAGTTTGAGTCAAACAAGACATTCATGTTTGTGTATACCTTAACTGTGGATAACGACTTTTCAATTGTAAGTTTATCGAATGCATTAGGCTGGAGAGATGCTTTATTGGTAGCATCTGTGAGCTGAACTTTGAGTGCCCTTAGGTGTTCTTTATCAAGAACGAGCGATTCACAGACGATCAAGTGCCCACTCATATTGAGCGCTCTACCAACACCGTTTTCACTTCTGGCATATGGTAAATGAAAGAGAGGTAAGGGATAATCTCTCATGTGCATTATGAGCTCCTCGACGTTCAATTCCATGAAAAAAGGCACCATGAGATTATATCTTGTATCAAGAGGTACGCCTTGTCCATATTCATGGATAAATGCTGGTAAATGATCCAACTTGAATTCGGGCTCAGATAGAGTTAACGACACTCCCTGCAACGTCACACTCAAAAGAGGTGCAAAAAGGGAGTATGGCCGAATTCTGTCATACTCGAGATCGGGCAAGTTTGTCTCGCCACCATACAAAAATTTCTTGTTTTGCAGAATTTCCTTTCTGAGTTCTGCTTTGTAAGTTTTGACCTTTCGAATCCACAGACTCTCCAAAACTTCTTCTAGCATCAGAACTTTGGAGATGCGTTCTTCCTCGCTCGAGCATTCTTCATCAAGTTTTTGTTCGAGTGCGTTCATGAGCTCGCAGCGTTTTCTTTGTTCGACCAAGCCAAGTTGGTAAATCATGTTTAAGTCACTATCGAAAGGGTCATCCTCGATGACGAAAGATAGTTTCAGGGTAGTCAACTTGATTCCAGCCGGCACGACAGGTTTTGACTCCTTTGGAGATACGACGATCTCTTTATCTTGAATACGAAAGCATTTGGCTAGGTGCTTCGCTATCTTTAGAAAGACAGACAAATTATCAAACAATTTGTGAACGATGAATCCATGAGGCTGAATAAATCGTATGGAGTCGGTCTGTAAGACAATCGATTGTTTTTCAGCAGGATCACCAATCTTTGCGCTCAAAGAGTCAACGCACAACACGCGATCCCAGTGGTGGTCTAATGAAGAGGAAATGACCATTGCCCTCAAAAAGGAGTTAAGAATAGTAATGACACCACTCGTGTAATGGACACGAGCGTCGTAATTTTGTAATCTCACTTTAAAATCATTAGAAAGAGCGACCAGCACATCAGCTTTGTCAATTTTCAAGTCAGAAACAAGATAACTCGATACACGCGTTTGTTGCTGAGGACGTGAAACTGTTTCGAGAGATTTGTTATTATTTCTGATCCGCTTATGGAGCTGCTTCATAGGAGTCACGATGGTTTCAGTAATCAAATAAGCCAGTCCGAACAAAGCAAATAGCTTCGTTCGATCGAGGCTAACGTTTACCAAATTCACAACAAGACGCTGAAGAAGCTCACTTCCGGTGTTATGAGAGATAGCTGACATCTCTTGACTCAAAAATGGTATGGAACAAACCGACGAGTGCTTGAGCTCGTTTATAAAATTGAGCCTTAGAGTTTCGACTCTGAAGGCCACAGACCAATGTGTCTCAGTCGGTGATCCATCCGCAAGTGTATTCAGGGAAGAAGAGGCATCCGAAGAAGAGGCTGAAAAATTCATAATGCTAGCTTGCGCGTGAGTAGTTTCTCCCGACTTAATCTCGAGAGCTTGCACCTCTAGGCACAAAATACTCTCAGTATCAATGAACCGCTGGTCCTGTGACTCCGACAATTTCGAAATGTAATCCAGGGGAAGCAAGGGGGACACAGAGCCGACACGAATCCGAATTTCCAGGACTTTCAAATTAAAAGAAATGAACCAGAGAGGCAAGGATTGAAAGATGAAGGACTTCAAACTCTTCTGCTCACCCAGACGCAACTGCTCAAAATAGAGCTGAAGGGTCCTTTTGAGTTTCAAAATCTTCGCATTATATCGTGAGTTAATCAGCCTTGATTGACCATTCACGGCTATAGATGTGCTTGCATGGTTGATGACTTCGTGAAGACCGTTCAAAACATCGGGCTTTGTCAAGACAACAAACGCACCGTTTATTTTCATTTTTGTCTCGACCTTAAGATTCTTCAAGATCCTGCAATGTAGTTTAGCATCTGCCATGCCGCAAATTTCTTCGCTAAATGTGTCATGTACGAAGCCTGCATCAGTCCTCTCACTAAATGTCACATTGGGATGAATAACCTGGCATTCAGCATCATAGTCCCGGTTCTTTGTCGTCAGAATATGCAAAATCATCAAAGAATAAGAGAGCATTAGCATTTGTACCTTCCTTTTTTCAGGGCTGTGTACACGCACTAAAAGTCTGGGTTGCTCGACGGTCACTTTAGCATTGAGTTGAGGAAAGTGTTTCTCTAAAAGATTAATTGCTGTGTTAAGCATCAGACTCTCATCAGATGTTGGTGCTGACCGGTGCTGAGTTTCGAAGCCATTCGTTCTTTCATCCTGAGCTTCACTCGTCTCGCTCCATGTATCATCATCGCTGCCGTCAGAGGGAGGCAAGGATTCGCCGCTTTCGAGACGCTGATTATTATTTTTAAGTTTGTTCACCATAAGCAACTTCCTCCACAAAGTGTAGTTGTTCTCTAGAAGCGCAAGTTGATAATGATCAACATCTAGCAATGGACTGTTTGCTGACAGAAAAAATTCTAGTAGAGAGTTCTTAAATCCAACCCCATCAACCAAATGTTTTGCGGCATTTGTTTTGAATGTAAAGCTAAGATTAGGGACAGAAAGTATCTCCTTTTTAGCCATACACGAAGACACTGTTTCATTGATTGTGAAGGGCTCAAGTCCAGCTTTAACAAGCAGTGAAGAGAACGTGGCATGCAATGGCACATCATGAGCAGAGTTGAAGTGGAGGTCAAAACCCGCGGATCCAGCCGATAATCTCTCGAAATGTATCGAGGCTGTATCGACTGAAATGTATAACTTGTCGTCGGCATTTTCCAAATTGAGGTATTCCAGGATCGTACAGTCAGCAGATGCGGGTATTATGGGTATAGCCTTTCCGCAAAATCCCACCACGTTCACGGAACATTCTTTGAAAATTGGGGATACTTTTCTGTATACTTTTATTAGGTGGTCCTTTTTGTAGCTCAGGGACTCCTTCTTGCTTTTGTGACTGTGCCCGTCATCAATATCACACTCAAGACTTAGCATAAGCTCTTTTATCATATGAAACATGTTAAGCTCTACCTCGTCTATGACGAGCTTTGTTGCCACGTTTGATATCTTTCCACTCCGTCTGTCAATGGATAAGGATGCCACCATAGACGACGTCAGTATGTCAAGAATACTTGTATGAGGATTCAATGATGTCGATGTTAGACTGGTATTCAAAGCCGAGAGCAGTAGGTGAATATGGCGGTGACTCGCATAATCCAGGGGAATTTCAGACTTGAAAAGAATCAGAATAGATCCGGAGTCAATAAGCAATTCATTGCGATGAATCTCAACATGCTTTAATTCGATATCTACCCTCCTGAGCAAATAGAACAAAAATCTGACGAGATTTTTGAGTGTTTTCGAGCGGGGATAAAGTGACAACGGCGTCTCAGACATATCCCTTTGGTAACGTTTAGATGATACGGACGAGGAGCGCAGGGGAAACTCAATGCTGAGGTCCGAAATCACTAGCTTTCGTGTATTTCCCCACAACCTTAGACGAACAGACGATGCTTTAACCCATATTCCACAACGAATTTCAATGTTATTGAACAGAATGCCATTATTAATAGTTATATAGCCCACATATAAACCGCCGGCCCAGTATATAAGAAGCCATGCGATCCTCCAGCACAAGAGCCAGAGGAGCACCTTCCATATGTACTCGTTCATAGGAGAAAGTGAAGTGAAATCCAAAGATTAGTAATGGAACCAGAATGAATCAGATTTGTTGGCGATTGGAGTGTTACAGGGTTCGTGTATTTGATAGTAAACGTCAAAGCAAGCATCCGGGGAAACCTGCATTCAAACGCAGTCATGTTTACTCTTTCGCCAATTTACGGTGCGAACTAAGTCGAACTATTCCTGAAAGCAGTATATACCATAGCCAAATAATCTAACTTGTATATGCATTTTTCTGACAACGAAGTCATGTTCTTTCTTAGAGTTGTTAAAGTAGATCTACCCATAAAGGTGAGAAGAAGGTAAATATGGGAGCAGGCCTCGTATATATTGGGAGCAGTGTGCTCATCTATTTGATCAACTTTGACTTCGGTTGCAAAGTTTGGAACTCATGTCCCCCTCGACTGTTACAATACAAGCCAATGAAAATTATTTCCATGAAGCTTATTGTATAGTAAGGCCCGTTTTGCTCATAGGACAAAGAATATAGCTGACTAGCCGCAGGATGGAGGGTGAGATAAGATTGAGATGCAAATGGCGACGAAAAGATGAATAAAAAAGGCTTAACTCATTATCAATTCTAGTGTTGGGCGAGCAGCAAAGTCTAGAGTATATGGATCAGATTTTCGGTTTAGAATTACTTCCCCCGATCAGCAACTGGCCACCTTTCAGATAGTCAATGACTGTCGACTCGCCGCCCCGCTTGTCCAACGCGGAGTAAATTGAAGCGCGCAGTTGCTGTCGGAAGTGCCTTAAATACCCATAGAGAATATGTTTACCAAAAATTTTCGAAAAGACTTTTCATCATTCTGTAATGGAAAAAGCTTCAAAATCTTAAAGAACGGCCTGATGTTGGAAAGTAGATCAGTTGAGATAGCCTTGTTGGTTTGCCCTGTGAACAGATGCGAACATATTTCGTTGTTCATGATGCGCGCGCACGTGATGTCAGTCAGGGCTTTTGCCCTTGCTTTTCGCCCTCTTGGTCCTGTACAAGGCCTCTGGACTCCTTCCCGCAGCACCTCTGCGAAAATTTTTAGTTAGTTCAGTGACGGTCAGACCTTTTTCATACTTATCAACGATCACCTTCAAGAGTATGTTGGAATCAGCATGATGGAATCAACGAGGCCGGCTATGAATCTAGGAATCACCATGTCATAAATCCAACTCAGATGAAATTCATCGGGTAGGGTGTCCTCGCAGAAAGTCAACGAATGTTCGTCCGAGGGTGAACCAGACGATTTTCGAAAATCCACAGACACACCCATAATTGTGCCCCTCGAATTGCACGAATAAAGTATACTAACAGAACAGTGGCTACTCCAAAGATTGTCAAGAAGTACACCAAGAAGTTCAAGAGACATCACTCTGACAGATACCACAGGGTTGCCGAGAACTGGAGAAAGCAAAAGGGTATTGACTCTTGTGTCAGAAGAAGATTTAGAGGAACCATCCCTCAACCAAACATCGGTTATGGTTCCAACAAGAAGACCAAGCACATGATCCCATCTGGCCACAGAGTTTACCTTGTCAGAAACGTCAACGACTTGGATGTTTTGTTGATGCACACCAAGACCTACGCCGCTGAGATTGCTCACAACGTCTCCTCTAAGAACAGAGTTGAGATCGTTTCTAAGGCCAAGTCTCTTGGTGTCAAGGTCACCAACCCTAAGGGTAGAGTTTCCTTGGAAGCTTAAGTTTACACAATTCAAAATATATTGGGTTTCCTCTTACGAATAAATATAATCATTGTATATCCAAGAACGTAGTTCAGATGCGACCTACGCTGATTTGTGTACATGTGTTTTCAGCACAGCTTTTATTTTATTAAATGAATTGTGAAGGTGTATCATATTGGTACTTACTTCAGGTCACGCCCGGTCCTTAATTTTAACGACAATATCACTATTTTGGTCGATTGAGGCCAATGTATTCATAAGTTATCGCCTTGGGAAATTTCCCCCCATGAACGTGTTGCTTACTCCGAGGTGATTGTGCTTTTTTATCTTGTAGCCAAGCTCACAAACCCCATTTGAGTCAAGCCGCAAATCCTTACTTTCATAAAGAGGTTCCTCGTCTAGAAAGCTAAGGGGATTGCATTTCGAAGCTTTCTTCGTCTCATCATTATTATGCTGTGAATTGTCCTCGATTGAATGATCCTCTGCATTGCTTAAATTCAGCTCATGAAGATTTTCATAGGACTCTGATAAATGGAAGCTCTGGTCATCGGCCAGATCATTTTGCGTGAGTACCTCTTGGAGTGGCTCCAAGGATAGTGTGGTTTTATCTTCCCTTCCATCCCCTTCCTTGTTCCGCATCAAAGAAGACTTTTCCGTGCCTTTCCCAAAGTCAAGCATCGACTTGGGTTTGGTCAAAGAGCCATTGGATGATGACAGATACATAGACATCTCGCTAGTTGAGCGAGGAGGTTTATCATCGTGTGCAAGTTTCAAAGGTGTGGCGCTCAAAGATGAACTCGAATGAACAGATTCAGCATCATGGTCGGAACCCACATAAAAATCCTTTTCTGGGACACCAACTAGATCAAGCATACTCCTCACAGGCGTGTGGGGAGCGCTGAGATCCGGTTCATCATTGTGATGCAAGGAGATTGTGTTGTTTCTCGAGGGTGCCCTGGAATTTTGATGCGAGTTTGACGCCGATGGAAGCACGAAAGGATCAACTTGCTGGTCCAGATGTTCGTAAAGGCACATTTCTAGGGTGTGAAACCACGGATCCTGAAACAATAAGTTCATATCATAACGGGTTGCAGTAGACGGATCACAAAGTTTCCAGGCGACCCGGGCAGCGCCCGCAGATTGGAATTGAGCAGCCCACTTGAATTCTGACCCGGGCCCCTTATGCAAGTCTGTGTTATGCTTGAAGCCCGGGTTATCCGAAGAGTATCGCTCCCTGCTAAATTTGTAGTCTCTGAAATGCACATCGCTTGGGCTTGATTGCTGAAACGGAACGCCCGAGTAAACGATACAGAATAGCAACATTCCCAATCCCCAGTGGTCCATTTTGAACAGGTCGTATGCGTTCTTCTTGAGCTCGGTAGACGAGCACTCTTTCAAATGCATAACTTCGGGAGGAGAATAAGGTGGGGAGCCAACGTAAGCAGTGGAAAGCTTGACTGGGCTGTCGAAGTTGCCCGGGTCTTCATGCCCGTAATCACTGACGCCAAAATCGCATAGTTTCGCCACACCATGGCGATCCAAAAGAATATTCTCTGGCTTCAAGTCTCGATGAACGATATCATTTTCGTGCAAATACTTTAGTCCATATGCAATTTGTTTGAACACACAATAACGCTCACTAAGCAGCGTGCGTTTCCACCCGGGTTTGATGATTAGGTTGAAAAGATCGCCGCCCTCACAAAATTCCATGATCATTCCCCATCCTCGCGTGATGGCTGCCTGAGATTGAAGTCGGAGCAACGCGATGGTAGAGACGCAGTGTCGCAGCTTCGAGAGTTTGCGACTGATGATGTATTCCTTTGCGGCGCGTTTATAAAAATCCTCATCCGACTCTTTGGTAAAGAGACTCAAACGCTTTAATGCATAACACTTCTTTTTGTTTGTCGAAAGCGTCACTTTGCGCACATCGCTCGAGCCGCCGTCTCCGATAGTGCGGTCAATATTCTCGAATTGGAAGTCCTCCAAAAAATTGATGTGGTCTTCGTGCAATTCCTCGGGCAAGTAATCGTTTGGATTGGCGACGGGATTCGCCACGGTGCGCCCACCCAGGTCCGGGCCGCCTTTTAAGTAAAACAGGGCCAGGTGTTGCACTGTAGAATTCAGTTTGTTCAAGCCAAAGGGATTGTAGACAATTTTTTCATGGTTGGAAAGCTTTCTATTAGGCGCAGGACTGGCCAAAGGTCTATCAAAGTGATTGATTGTTTCCGCTCTTCTCACTGATGATCCGCGCAAGGAGTTCCCTCTCAGAAGCATGATATTGGTATCATTTCTTTTGATTGTATTGACAGGCGACGGCTGCGAGGACTTGGCAGGAGGAGTGTGCGAGTTGCCTGATGTGCCTTTCTTTGTCGAGGCCAGACTAGAGCTTCGGGAAATTATCGGGCTTTTTTCACCGTGGCCGTTCGCATGGTGGCCAGTCTCAGCATGGGTTTTGTCCTTGTGAAAGAGCTTTGATAAATTCAAATGCGAGCGAGACGAAGAGTCAGAATCGGAGCTGCCCTCCCTCTTGAATATATTTCTAAAATGATGGTGATGGTGGTGGTTGTTCTCCATCTTCTAGGGGACGCCAATGTCGAGTATTACAACGCTAATAATGCAGAATGATAAGGATGACGAGAACGAGCCAGAGAATGGTGAGGTCGACGCAGTACGTGATGTCACCTGTTCGATATGATAAGAGCAAAAAGCTAGTGGTTATATTCACGTTTAAAGCCTCTTGCGACGGAAGCAATTCTTAGAATGTAGTGCTGGCCCTCACTCTCGAAGTATGATGATGATATTTTTCTTTTCAACAGGTCCAGGTTGCTCCTCGCTCCAGATTAGCAGGATGTACAGGAACGCTCAACTAATAGACCAACACGTTCCAAACCGGGCAGCCTGCGTGCACTTCGCGGGTGGTTCCGTAGGGTATACACCACGTTTCCCGCACGGTTGGGCCTCGCCAAGTGTACCACGCCCGAGCCGAATATGAATCGTTTTATCGAGGTCAACTCGCTGTCATTTGAGCTGATTACGATCAAATCGAACAAATGGCTCGTTCGCGGCGCTGGCATCGAATTTCCGTTATTGGCTGGATCATTATTGGGCCTTTAGTCCATGCGCACTCTGCCCCGCTCTCGTCGAAGAAAACGTTAATCTGTGCCGGCGTGGCCCCGCTGCATTGAGGGCGTCACGAGTCGGCCCATCGGCGTTGCGCGCACCAGCAAAATGAGAAATGGGATCGAATAAAGCTCTGGCAGAACAACGTTAGCGAACATTAGTGAGCTGTACTCCAGCAATCCGCCTTGGCGGTTATGTTGGTTGAGAAAAAAAAAAGTGAGAGTAAGTGAAGAAGGAAAAGGCTTTTGAATCATTATTTTAAAAGCACCGTGTCACCATGAAGGAGTAGATTGATTAATAGACTATGATTTTGTCAATGAGTTCTCAATTGTACCTCTCGCAGGAGAAGTCATGACTGTAGCCGATAAACCAAAAGCTCAGCGCAATGCAACAGGCATTACCCTTGATACGAAAAGTGGGACCGCAAAGCGAATCGATTGTGGACTATTAGTTTTCGCTGAACCAGCTAGATATTACATATAAAAATTAAGGGGATGAAGAACGTCTCGCACATCATCCGTGGCTATAGATGCCATATATCATGTCGCAAGATACACACAATAACGTTTTTTGAGCAACCGCCTCTCACGAGAGCATGGTGAGGATTTGATTAAACGCTCTCGTCGTCAGATGGCTTTTGGTTTCTCTTGATACGGAAGAAACGGATTCCACCACTTTCCGCATCGTTCTTTTCGGCAGCATTGCCCCTCGTGAAAGAGGAGTCATCACCCAAAGCAGCTTGACTGTTTCTGCCCTCTGCCGCGTAGCCATTGTTAGGGTAACCCTTCTCCTCGTTAACTCTCTCGATGTGCTTCTTGTATGAGTTGGCAATGTTAGCAGAGCAGGTAATGAAGAACACCAAAAGCAAACAAGCAACAGCGGCCCAGGTGAGAGACAAGGACTTTACACCAATGTGGGTCTGCAAGCCTTGACTGGAAAAGGCGTTTCTGGCCAAAACAACAACGGCAGTCTGGAAGGCAGCCGCTCCAGATACAAAGAAAAGAGCAACAACAACCAAGACGACGAGAACCTTGTCGATGACCGTGAGGCAGAATCCCAAGAAAGAAACGAGCAAAGCAAATCCAGAGAAGGCGAGCGCCAACAAGAAGAACGCGAAAGCAAATCTGGACAAGTAGTAGTAGGTGTCTCTGCTATCGACAAAGTCCGATGGGACGCCAGTGGAGGTGCCAAAGTTGTCAACAGGAGAGATTGGGTAAGCAGGACCAGTATGGCACGTGCTGAAGTCACTGTAGTCACAAACACCCCAAAACGTCCATGCAGATTGCGTGTAGGCATCGGTGATGGCAGAAGTGTCAGCTCTGACCCAGTAAAAACGGTTGAAGGGAAAGTGGTTCACTGACCCCGACAAAACCAAAAAGACCAATAAGAGGGTGGAACCCGACAAAAGAAAGAGGTTCAAGAATGTGCCGATAACCTTCATTTTAAACAAGTGGTGTCAAAGTTTTTGAGTTCTCGTTGTCACACTTTTTGAGAACGACACGGATAAATGTAGGATATTTACTCAAACAACAACAGTACTAATATTATACCAGTTGGTCAATTGAGCTTTGCTGAATGGTATCTGGCTTCTATGGTTATGCGAAGCAGAAGTGTTGTCAATCGGAAGCACGTAATCTAACAAGAGCAACAAAAAAATATTTTCGGCGAGGGAGTGGGCCGGATGTTATGTAACAAATTTAAGGGCATTCAAGATGCTTAGGTAGCTAATTTGGGAATGACTTACCTGTGTGTATCCTGCATAGAGAGCCCGATGCTCACTCTTCTTTACCTCACGCTTGCTTATGGTTGCTAAGCAAGTGACGTCCTGCTGCTGAGCTGCAGAGATTGTTTGCTGGAGAGTGATCCATTTGCGCTGAAAAGTTGCGCTCCTTTCAAATTATTTGTGAAGTGGAAAATTCGTGCTTTGGAGTTGTCTGTGACCGAAGGCTCAAATGGACCACTTGTGGCTGTCAGGCTGAAAAGCTTGCTGAGCCAATGTGCACTCTTTCTATTTGGCTCTCTTCCAAATTAGTTCGATTTGTCTCAACATGTGCGCCGCCTTGCCGAAAGAGGAAGGCAAACAACAACGGATGTACGGGCTTCGTCCGCATTTTTTATTTTCTTGCGCGAAAGAAAGGCAATTCTTTCCTGGACCACGCCCATGGAATGGGTCCGCCGCTAGATTGCTAAAGCATTTTGGGTTGACTGTAAACGTATCAATATCAAAATCTAGTAGTCATTTAATCTGAACTGGTTTGGAAGTTGAAAAAAAATCTCAGGTACGGTCGTAGAGCGTTGGCGGACTCTCCAGAAATATTGGTCGTGACATTTTTTAAGCGCAATACGTGAAAGAATGCCTTGGGCATCATGCTGCATGCGGAGTTTCCACACGGCTAATCTCGTGCTTTTATTCATGTGATGATTTCACATTTGCATGGAACATGCGATGTGAAAATTAACTACTTAGACTCAATATACGTTGTTTCTCCGTCTCAAGGCTCAGATATCCTCTTCCTCATCTCCCCATTTCGTACACCAGCCGTACCACGTTCTTTCTAAGCACTTTTTGGGAACTTCCGTGGGAGTACTTGTAGCCGAACTGGACGCCGTGGAGCCTCGACTCGTACTTGAGGTGCTCGCCAGTGTAGTATATGTCTTCGATGGAGGTTTAGGCTTGAAAGGATTGGGGAGGTGGGGCTCATCGGGTTCGTTGTCGTCGTGACTTGTGAATCTCCAATTGTAGCAGTCCTTGCAGGGAGGCTGTTCCTCGCATGGGGCTGTTTCGTTATACGCCAAAATGATGTCGTCAATGACGGTGTGGATCCTATGATTGAGCAAGTTCACGTGCCAACCCTTGTCCGTGACAACATCGTAAACACATATCTGACCCGTATGACAAGCTGTCTCCATTGCATATCCTGCAACAGAGCAAGAAGACGAGGCGCCATTGCAAACCCCCATAAAAATTGGATCAGCCGTGTTTCCAAAATGCCAGATATACTCTAGATGCTTAGGAATCCCTGGTGGTTTCGGGAGGTGCAATCTCTGGCTCGCCAACATCTCACCCGGGGCTTCGAACGCGACAGTAGGAAGCCCATAAGTGCGTCCCAAGAGTGAGGCCAAAGCGCCTCCTAAAGAGTGGCCGGTGACCCAAATATCCGTAGTCTCAGGCGGGTATAGCTTCGTGACATTTCTGTAAAGATCAAGAGTAGCCTGATAGTATCTGTCTTGGCGAAGAAGCTCCGACTCAAGACAATCCTGATTACACGTGTATGTTTTCTCATAGCAGTCACACACGGTCGTCCACATATACCCCACACGTGCACAGCAACACAGGAAAAGCAAGTTGTCGTTCGTTTTGTCGTTTGCAGACGTCTCTTCACTGCCTCCGCCAGGGAGGAAAGCGCCAGAAGTTCCCTTGATTCCTATCACCACGGTTTTGGAATCATTACTGACAAAAACATGTCCTCGCAACCCATTGTCGAGCCACCCGAAGTTCACATCTGCATTGTCCTCATCGGGAAGCCACGGATCGCCCACATCCACCCAGTCCAGTTTATTCTTTTCTTTCTCGTTCCGCGGTAGCTTGACGTACGCATTTGACGAGATGGTGGCTAGCGAGACTAAAGTATCCCTATTCTTGATATCAGGGACCCTGATGTCTGACTCGGGGTCCCACTCTGAACCGATCAGGTTGAGTATCTTGGGATTGCCTTTGACTTTCATGGCATAGTTAAGGTACGAATCAAGAAACCGAGAGTTGTGTCGCTCGGTGAGACGAACGGCTCTGGCCCGGCGGTCTCTTTCCTTAATGGGGAGTTGGACCGTCCATGGATTTATTCCATTTTTGGACCTTGGCCAGTCATGGTCGGATAATATTTCATTGAGGTCTTCTTTATCCAGGCTTCGCAAGCTACCAACATTTGCGTCGCTAGTTGATAGTAAGAAAGATTCATTCTCCTCCAAAAACTGCGGGGTAATGTCTAGACGGCGATGGATGCGATGGAAGTTGCCCGTGCCATGATGAAAGATGTGCTTGAGCAGAAAGTTCTGATCAAACAGTCCGATCTCTGGTTGTGACGTCCTAAGATGGTCTGCTTGAGAATCTTTCGGGGAAGGCAAAGCGGGGTTGTCAGGGGTTGCCTCTGGTAATAGAACACATGCAAACTTGTAGATTAGTAGAACGAGAAGTAATGTGATGGTGCTCCCGTAAAGCTTCACGGACATTCGCTTTTCCCTTTCTTGGCCGCCAGCGTAGCTCGTTTTTCGTGTCATCTAGATTGTTTAATCAGCGTAATCAAATGGTGGATCGCGATCAAAAGTGGGGCGTGACGGCTCTTATCGCGATGCACGTCGCGTGCGACATCGAAAAGCCACCACGAGCTCAATAAGTCTTGTTGATATAATTGTAGCAGCTACTTGATGTTTTTATGGCAGAGACGATAAAACTCTTGAATGACTTTCAGAGATTCGCAATATCATAAAACTCACGAACTAACTCTGATCCACTACTTCCAGTCACTGAAGTGAGGACAGTCCAAATCAACGAGGTTTGAGATACTCTCGAAAACAAGCAATGTCTTGCTTTTCACCTTTAAGATGACTGTGTTTCGACCAATTGGAGTTTTTGCTCAATAGAATATGGCGAAACTGTGTAAATGTGCCTTCAACATCAAAAATATTGTACAGGTATATCATGATCTACGGTCTCATCGAGAATCTTCCGCAGTTGGATTAGGCGTACATCCTGGACCACTGCAGGGCTGTCTCCAAGTTTAGCTTTCTCCTCCTCGAATGAGATTGTCAATATACGACTGAGCCTGAATAAAACTTGACCCAACACATCGGGAGTGAGCCTGCAGTTGTTTTCATAAAATGCATTTGTTAACAATGATGTGAAAACATCACCACATCCACTAAAGCGGCAGTCGATTTTCGCTATAGGAACGCTGAAGAACGTCGGCTTTGGCGCCTTTGAGTAACCCACGCCGAACATTTCTCCGCCCACAAACACAGACAGTACAACTATGTTCGGAACGTTGTACTTTTCATGAAAGACTGTCAAAGCCGTTTTGACGCTATCCCAGCTGTCAATTTTAATGCCGGTCAATAGTTCCAATTCGAATTGATTGGGCGTCGTCAAATCAACGAGGCCTAGTTTCAAAAAGTCGATGTGCGCTTTCACGATTTCTTGCGGAACATAGAGCTTGCCGTTATCTCCTAGAACTGGGTCCACCACCAATACTGGTCTCCGCAAGTCGTCATTAGGAGACATTAGCGGCTTTATCTCTTGATAAATTGTCGACATGACCTGTGCGCTGGGACAATACCCGATCAAGATCAATTTGTATTCGGCTTTCAAATCCAAAATGTTGCGCAAGCCTTCAAAAAGTTCCCTCACTGCATCGGCTTCCATTTTCTCACCCTTGTATTGACCATACCCTGGATGGTTCAGAAAATCTGTGGTGTGGACCGCGTCTACATTCCAGCCGTAGTATTGAAGAGGGAAAACCACTGCCCTGTTTCCTACGTAACCATGCGAGACATGAGACAGTATAGATAGAGCTGCTTTTGGCATTATTAGGATCCCCAATTGATTTGATATATCGCCAAGACTTCCAAATGGTACTCGAATGCCTCGCTACCCGGGCGAATGTATTAACAGAGATAAGAGACATACCGATGAACCAACATCACGTGATGTGGGGGCTTTGGTTGCACTGCAGTGAGAGCTCGAGAGAAGTGCCTCGGTGGCATTGTTTTCCTGAGGTGTACGGGTGTCTCGAAGGCTGCCGGTGAAGCATAGACGCAGCTTTCGTTCACCACGGCTGCACATCACAAGCGTGATCCGTCATTCCAATGGCAGCAAAAAATCTTGCCGAGATCGATACCGGCTTTCCCATATATGGCCTCCGATTCATCAATAATCACACTTTGTTGACATGCGGCGGAGGCGGTGAAGGTAACAATGGAATTCCCAACAAGATCACCGCCATCAGGTGCAGCTTTACGGTCTCTGACAAAAGCAGACGCCTCCAAAAATTTCGAGAAATCACTTTGCCTTCGAACGAAGACTCTCCAATGTGTGTGGAGCTCTGCCAAAGCTCCGTGGAAAGTAATAGCCGATATCTGATATTTGTTGGGTGTAATCAGTCCACCGAGTTGATTCGGTCAATGAACATTAATAACAACTTGCGGAAGTACACTTACACCGACGATGAGCATTTGCAATTTCTGGACGCAGTTCAGTTTGACGAGAGTCTACTGGTTGAGTCCATTGGCGAATACCCCAAAATCATACACTTGGCCTCCGATGCCTCTGTTGGCGGGATGATGACTTCAAGAATTCCTTCCGAGATTTTTCTTTTCAAGCCAGACTCTCTCGAATTGACCTTGCGCTTCAAGCCATCGTCGCCTTCAGAAATTAAGGATTTTCACTTGAATCCGTTTGATTCGGGAAAAACTCTCACATATGTGACTGCCTCTTTCATCGAAATAATTTCCTCCAATTCAGGCAATTTGATCAGTTCTTCGTCAAATGTTGACAAAAAAACCGCAAAAACTTTGGGAAAGTATTTTTTTTCCAAAGTGCGCTATGTTTCTGATTCAAGGGTCATCATCACGGCCGCCTCGAGAAATGGAAAAGGTGCGGCCGTTCTCGAGTATAACACAGAATCAAGAAAAGTGACTCGAGAAATGGTTATCTCCAATAGGATCAAAGGCATTGTGGCCATTGATGTTTCAATTTCATCGGGATTATTTGCAGTCGCAGGCAACGACTTCTCTGTCTCATTGCTTAGGCTTTCCGATTTCAGGATAATCAGAACGTATAACAAATTGCATAAGTTTGCCGTTACTTGCTTGAGCTTTTCGCCAGATGGAAAGAAGCTAGCAACAGGCAGTGCTTCGAATACACTCAGTGTGGTTTTGGTAACGCCACCCTCTGGTGGCTTTTTATCTTTTTTATTCGGGCTTTTCCGTTTTGTATTCTTCTCGGCCGTGATTGTCATCGTCGCTATTTTCGCTCAGAGAGCCCATGAGGCAGGAGATCTTGATCGGTGTATTGAACTTTCCAAGGTGTATGGTGGCACGGCTCTCGCCTTTGCTAAAGATTTCCAAGAAAAAGGATTTGAGTTATCTCAAAAATACGGAAAAGAGTGCTATGAATTGAGTCAACAGTACGGAAAGATCGGATTTAATCTCGCGAAAGAGCAGACGTTAAAAGGCGTTGAGCTTTTGAGGGAGCAGGTGAATAAGCGGACGAATCCCACAGGAGGAGAACTTACAGTTGAGCAATCATCTTTGCCCGATTGGGCTACCGAATCGATTGAGAGAACATCGACCGAGCATTCCGATATTGTCAAAGAATACACAAAAGACGTTCATGAACTCACAAAAGTACCTGGCTACAAGGATACTATGTCCATCATCAGTGAGGCCATACAGCTTTCCCATACTGAAAGTATAGCCCCAACTGATATTTTGCATTGGTCCAGCGAAGCAGACCATTTGACTACAGAACCTAGCGAAGATTCTCACGAAACCTCGCTGTCTGAAGAAAAGACAGGTTACGTGGAACCCCCTTTCGAGAATAGCAGATTCTTCGAAGCCTCCATAGCACATGCAGACCCATTGATAGACCCTGCCCATTTGGCAAGCACTTTGTCTCGTGATTTAACTCCCACTGTTAATGAGAGCGTTGGGATCGAAACATCACACCTTTCAGAAAGAGATGAAAATAAAGATTTAACAGAAGACTTTAGTGATAATCCGGGCTTAGACTCTGCGAAAAAAATCGCAGAAGACTGGGAAAAGCAAACCAAAGCCTCTGAAAGACCAAATATAAGCTTTCAAGAAGGAGCGCAGTCAGCTGCTCAAAATCATAGCGACCAGGCCAGTGTTCCGATTGAAACGACTGATTCAGAGACAGCAAATGTAATCTCCACAAAATTAGTTAGCTTTGAAGCTCTCATGGATCAAAACTTGGGCACCAGCGCACAGCAAGATAATAACATGAACGAGGAATACCCACCTCAAGTATCTGAGGTATCGACGGACCAGCTCAGGCTGGAGTCAGAAATTACTGAGAGTTTACCAATCGCCGAGAGCGTGGTTTCTTCAACTGAGCCATCAGATTCAAATACCACGGTACTGATGAGAGAAAGCCCTGAACAGGAGACAACTTCGGGTTTCACCATCAAGTCAGATGAGAATTTGACTCAACAAACTGTGCCCCAATCCTCTGCTGACTCTTCCGAATACACGCTCAATGCAATGGACGAGGCCAAATCCACACCGGGTATAAATGAGGGGCTTTTGGCCGGGGAAGTTGATTCTCCTGAATCCACGAGTGCAGGCCCACGATCAAACTACGAAGATGAGGTATCAACATCTACGATTGTTGAAGTAATGTCTCAGTCTGGCAAAAACCTGGATAATCTTGTCGGTGAACCTGTTTTTTCTGACGGCGACCCTGAGTGGGAGAAACAAACTAACGTTCAAACTCAAAGCGCTCAGGATTTTGCGATATCCTCTCTCCTTTCATCCCCTCACGCAGAGAGCGAAGCTACTATTGCGTCATTGTCTAGCACCGAAGTATCCAGCGAGGCCACAATTTCTTCGGCTGCTGGAACTGTGAGTGAGCATTATTCTTCTATCAATTCTGTGATAAGCTCAAAAAATGTCGCTGACCTCTCTGAGAAAGCATATATTTCTCTTGTCGCAACCCCGGACTCCACCCTGGCAATCAGCGAGCTGCAGACCCAATCACGCATGGAATCCATTGCAATTGCTAATGAAACTCATTCGAAAATTCAAGGAGCCGATCATGATGAGTTGTGATCTCATAGCCCGAAGGTAGCGCGGCGTGAAAAGCTAGTTAATGAGGAGGTCTTCACGTCAAGCTAAAATTCACATACATGTGGATCCCTCAACTTAAAACGGTGTATATGAGCTATAGGAATTCTACACAAGTCACATTGCGTATACCTCTCTTTCAATTTCTATAATTCTACTCTCCTCCTTTTTCTTTTGGCTTAAAAGATATGTTTCAGCTTCCATTGTAAATCAATCTTCGCGGATGTCACAATGGCTGCACGGAGGCGAAATTCGCAACCTCATTGCTGAGTATAATACGCGCGAACGAGACGTGATTGAGCAGCACTTGTTCTTCATCCATAACCCCAGTCAGCAGCCTGTCGCCGCAAAGCACGTGCGACGATGTCTGATTTTGATCCTTCTGACTGGAAAAAAACTAGCATACCGAAACTTTCCCAGCTAGATTCCCTTCAGAGATGCCTTATCTGCAAAGATTTCTTGAAAGCACCAGTGATCACATCATGCAATCACACGTTCTGCTCACAGTGTATACGACAGCATCTAATGCATGAGAGCAGTTGTCCGCTTTGTAAAGCGGAGCAGTTTGAAAGTAACCTCAAACGCGTCATTCTTTTGGAAGAAATAGTCTTGTGTTTTCAAGCTCTAAGGGAGGATCTAATTTCACTCGTGGAAGAACGTGACAAAATCACCTCCAGTACGCCACCAGCTAAAAATATCAGACAAGAATATCATGAGGATGTTGAGATCATTGAAGTCCCCGACGGTATTAAGGAATCCGACTCTAGTGTTATGTCTGTACAAGAAATAGAACTAGATTCTGGGTACGTGAAATGCCCTGTATGTGGTGAGGTTATGAAAGAAGAACATCTTCGAGGAAACCACCTCGACTTTTGCTTGAATGGAAAGCTCGACCCGAAGCTTACCCTGAAGACTCCCACTTCAAAGCGCAAAGCCAAAGATGTCCTTCTGTTCTTCCAGGACCGGAAACGACAAAATAAAGCTGTCAGTGATATCGATCACGAGGCTTTTTATTTCAAAAAGCTCGATAAGCACCATCATGAAACTAAAAGAATACCCAAAGTTGATTTTGCCTCTCTTTCTACTGGAAAAGTCAAGGAAAAATTGGCAGCTTACAAGCTCTCTACGCTGGGATCTAGAACTGAGCTAGAGTGGAGGTACAATCAGTATTATCTTCTCCATCAGTCGAATTTGGACTCCAATCACCCACTTTCGGAAATCGAGCTCAGACAAAGATTAAAGCAGATGGAAATTTCACATCTGGCCACGCCTCTGACGACTTCCTCAAACACCATTTATGGGGACTCACTTAGTCGAAAGAACCTATCAGACAAAGATTTTCCTATCAAAGCTTGGCTCGACCTATATAAAGATGATTTTGCGATTCTCGTCAAGAAAGCCCGAAAATCTTGTAAGCCACATATGCCGACTCGAGTGGAGGGAGATGTCATGGCGGTTCCTTCAGGCGATTCTGTCAGCGATAGAGATGGCCCCTCCGATTATCAGAATGAGGGGAAGGGTGGTCAAGTAAGTTCAGCGCTTCCGAGAAGTGACTCTGAACTAGTTGGCAACTTTGATTTCAGCAAGTCCGCCCTTTTCGCACCGGAGTAGCGGATGGCATATCCGCGCGAATTATGTCTACTTCGGGGCACGCGAGGCGTATGTATACTGCATGCCTTTCTCATGCGTCTGCATCGGCACGCTAATCTGTCTTTAGGCCTCGAAGACTCACCTGAAGCATCTCACGGATAATCTTTGTTGACCAGAAAAGTTCACATCGGTTGTCCCTAGCATGAATGGAGATGGATCATATTTAACGACTTATGAATGCGCGCTCGCTGTTGTTGCGACATCAATGAAGAAGGCAAGATTGCTGCTTGACACACTTATTATCAATTCCTTCATTGGCGGCGTGCTTTTCACTTCTGGTGGGATGCTTCATGTCATGATTCAGTCAGAGTCGCCTGTTTTGCTCGAACAAAACCCGGGTATTGTTCATTTGTTGCAGGGTCTTCTATATCCCATTGGACTTTTTTATGTCGTTATCATGGGTGTAGACTTATTCAACTCGAACATTCTATTTTTTTCCGTGGGAGTTGCTCGGGGCGCGGTCTCAATCCTAGATCTCATTGTCAGTTGGACTGTGAGCTGGTGGTTTAACTTGGTTGGAAACATTTTCGTATGCTATATCATTTGCCACTTTTCATCGGTCTCGTCTCTGCCTGATTGGATATCAGGGTCCGTCGACATACTCAATCAAAAACTAGAGTCAAACTTTGTTCAGACGTTACTAAAGGCTATGGCTGGAAACTTTTTTGTCTGCCTCGCAATATATATGCAATTAATGGCTAAGCCAATCCACGTCAAGTTGATTTTGATGGTTTTGCCCATTTTCACGTTTGTTAGCTTGGGATTCACGCACTCTGTTGCAGACATGTTCATGATTATTATCGGTTTAATAAATGGTGCACCAACAAATGTTGCAACAGTCGCTTGGAAACTCTTCTTGCCTGGTGCTATTGGCAACATTATTGGAGGCAGCTTCTTTTCTCTCGTAATACCATTTTATTTGCACATCATCGCTGTTGAAAGAGACCAAAGAAAATTGCGCTTGCCGAGGTTCGATATGAGAGATCAGCAGCCAGAGATAAACCAAGATTCGCGAGTTGTGCGCGCTGGTGAAGACGAAGAGGCCGAGGAGACCGAATCTGAGAGTTGTGATGATGGAGTTGCTGGCACAGAGAAGTCCCCAAACAAGAAAGAAAGTATTTCCGACGGCGCATCCCTTCAATCTCCAAGTATGATGAGCCGAAAGAAATTCATAACAAGAAGCTCTCCATCGAATGTTTTCCCTGTTTACGGTATGGGTCCACCTGCTGAGAGAGAACGCTCAATCGCCTCTGGCTATGCAGGTGATTTACCAAGAGCCCCAGATTTTACGCGCGAGTCTAGCTCAAACGAGCACAGAAAGAGTGCTACATTCATGGGAGAATCTCTTCTACGAACCCTTAGCCGGACACAAAGCAAAAGAGATACGCGTGATGCTTCTTCCAATTCTACTCGCCGATATCTGGTCAACAGAACTCCCCGTGGTGTCACTGAAGGAAACAGTTATTTTTCACGTGCGGCGAATGACCTGGCACAGCACAAGCCACGCCGTGCTAGCAGCTCTGCATCAGAGGTCCCACCGGAACTAAGCGTCAAGCTGTTTAATCGAGCCTCGCTATCATCTCCTGATCCCGCGCTCATTGTGAAAGCCTACGATCCGGCAGACCATGTGTAGACCTATCAATACTATTTAATACCTAAAATTAATAGAAATCAAAAGGAATTATATTCAAAATTTTTCGAATTATGCGTGCTTGACGAAATTTACATCGTTCTCCAGGGAACGTTAGGGCTTGTGATTGTCAAAAAAAGATGGACGAGACCGGAATCGAACCGGTGACCTTCTCCTTGCAAGGGAGACGCGCTACCAACTACGCCACACGCCCGAATTTTTTGCAGGATGGACCATGAACTATCAAGTTTTTCTTGATGGACATAAATTCTCAATAAATTTCTTGTTTGTCTCTGTGTTTCTTGGAAATTAAGGGCTCTTATTACTCTATGCATTATCTAGACGTGTTGCAGGTATTTTATGGCTATGTATAGTTTTTTCCTGTAATACGATGTGTTTCTTTCAAAAAAAAAAAATGTTATACCACCTTTACAATACGTGTGAGAAAACTAAGTCGGGGCTCTCATTTACTCGAACATATGAAATACCATGCTTTCGCGGACGATGTTAACATTTATCTTGGAAACGAAGACGATTACCACAAAGCGGCAGCTGCGATAAAGGCGTTCGAAGATCTCAGCAATAGCAGGGTAAACGAAGCCAAAACAAAGCTATTTGGATTCAATCTGGCATATGCTCAATATCAACAGAGGATATTACCGTATAGGCAGATGTATCTTTGGTCGGAGGATCTCAAGTATTTGGGACTCACCCTCAAAGGTGTCGATTGGAAGCGATTTCTTTCGAT
>JAKUBE010000005.1:0-86260 GCA_030674755.1 Metschnikowia henanensis | reverse complement strand
ATCAGCGAAACCACGATCTCAACCGAGAAAAAGGAATTGCGACCAAAGCAAAATAGGAGTGAAATTTGAAGGCGCCTCTCTAAGACGCATACGTTGGGCAAATTCTGGATTTGTTTGTGCTTTCCATTCACAAAATGAAGCGTTCAGTGAGTCCGATCTCAAGTCAGAACACCGAAGGTAGTTTGAAGAAGAGAAGACTAATATCGGTGTTTTCAGCTATAAAAGATGTTTTCCTGAGACTGAGCCCAAAGCTTACAGGGCTTCCAGGATCTAAACCATTTAATTTTGAAAATGGTGCAACAGAAGATGATGTGTTGCCCAACTCATTTGTGTCGCGCAAAAGGAAGATGTCAATTCACGACAGCATTAACCGACAGAGCTTGACTATTCCTCGCTCTTCAGTGAGTGAACCAGCCGGAAAAGGAATGCTCCAAATGCTTTATGACTCAGCACAGTCTCTGCAGCAAAACAACGATGTGGATGGGGAGTTCACGAGATTGGGACTGAACCCAGAACTGCAATTGGCAAAGGAAGTCTCGCCTAGTGTGCATGTGCCGAAGACACGTTCTCTACCGAGAAACCCACAAGAGATGCTAAGTCGTCGCGATTCCGCGTCAAGCAGTGTGGAAGATATGCAGCCGCTAATGTTGCAACAAGACTACGCATCTTTATATGAAGATGATCTGGGCAACCTTGTCCGTCCTCCATTCATTAATCTAGACCCAAGAGAACGGTACCACTTGTTGCAAATGAAGAAGTCGATGGAAGCCTCTGAATTCTTGCAAAGCAGACTCAAATACACGATAGATCCAAACAAAACGACTTCTGTGACCAAAGCAAATAATAAGGTGGACTCAGCTACTCAAACACACACGGAGGATCACTTGCAGCACTCCCTCAACTTTAATGCTCTCAGAACGAGACTTGCTTCACGAAACAGAAAGCAGAGAAAACGAAAACGAAGCTCGGGCGTTTTCTCAGGCGAATTTTTTTACAATCCTACTGACGCTGATGACTCAACCAATAAAGATCAAAAGTTCCAAGGCATCTTGGCATCCGTCAACAGACCTCATTTTACGGTCAAACCACTGAAAAATGTCGAAAAATCGTTGCCGGATGACGAATCTTGTCCGAATATTTTGAAACGGCGTGGATCAGTGAGCCAGAGGCCGGGCCTCGAAAATGCGCTTCGTTATGGTAAGGCCAAGGAATCCCTCGATGCCGACTACGAACAGAAAATCCTGGCCGCTGAATTTAGATTTAAAGACCAGCCTGTAAAGCTGAAAGAGTTCACGGTCGGTCCGAGTTCCGCATTCAAGTTCGACATCCAAAAGGACAAATTGAATTCAGTCATGAGTAAGAAACCGCCAGAAGAAGTGTCCATAGGTTCTACTATGGATGGGCCCCCAGCACGTAAAAACGGAAACTTATTTGGGGGAACTGCAGAGAACAGGCCCTTTTCATCAGTCAAAGAGTCCATTTTCTCACAATCTGCCTCAAGCCCTCCAAGTCTATTCGGTGTGGGAGAGTTAGCTCAGAAACGCACCGGCAATGGCACAGATGCCAACTTATACGATCTTACAAATCCCGCGCGGCAAGTTTCCCATGCCCCACAGGCAACACCGTCGGAAGGTAAAGAAGTTCAGCAAGCATCGAACAAATCACTTGTTTCCTCGAGTGGAACTGTCAGTCTGGGTGATCCATTGACTTCATTTGAAAGAGATAGCAAAAAAGATGAGTCCCAAAGACCCGCTTTTTCTTTTGGGGGCGATACGCAAAAAAAGACCAGGGATCATAATACCTTTTTCGGCAAACCCCAAGACAAAATTGAGTTTAATTCACGGGCAACTTCTCTTAAGGGCAGCACAAATGGATCTGTTTCAGAGAACGAAAAGGGAAATATGGAGTCAGAGAACGTATCGATTACCGATAAAGCATCAAATGGCTCCATGTCAACTCCGTTCAATTTGGGGAGCGTTGCTGCAAGTACAATTCCAGCGATCAACGCCAAAGATACGGCTGGGAGTTTATTTAACTTCAGCGGGAAATCAGACACGACGTTCACACCGCCTCCCAAATTTGAGGGCTTCGGCAAGCCTTCCAGCGGTGCAGGGAATGCGCTTCCAAAGTTTAGTTTTGGCACCAAACCTAAAGCCACTATTGAAAATGTGCCAGATGAGGACCTTGACCTGCTGCGTTCGAAAAAAAGAGCACTAGGTTCCGATAGCAATGACATTGTCGGTAACTCGGGATCTGAGGCCGCTAGCTCCGCCTTTAAACCTGGTGAAGCTCTGACTTCAAATGATGCTTCTGGCAGCAACTTGTTCTCGTTCGGGAAGAAACCCGAGCCATCAAATAACTCGAGCGGTCAATCTTCTGAAATCCTGACTCTCAAGTCTAAGACAGAGCAATCTAATACGCTGATCGGGGAAACATCAAAGTTTACATTTGGAAAACCTTCGGCTGCTTTTGGCGACGCACCCAAATTTTCATTCGGAAAATCTTCAGCTGCGGCAGATAGTACCCCTTCCTTTTCTTTCGGAGCTGCTGACAAAACGAAAGCATCTGATTCTTCTGCTTCTGCCTTGGGGTCAAAGAATGCGGCTAGTTTAGGGGTGCCCTTGCCTGATGGCGGAACGAAGCCAAATTTGTTTGGCAACCAGACCCCTTCGTCGGAACCAACGCCGGTACCCTCTTTCTCTTTTGCCAACCCCGCCCCAGTCAAAGAAAAGCAGGCAAGCGCATCTTCGTTTAATTTCGGTCAATCCGCCACCGCAGATCCAGCCCTGATATTTGGGGGTGGGAGCAGTACCCCTGCACCAGCATTCAACTTTTCCGTGGCTCAAAAACCTGTTTTGCCGCAAGCGGCACCTCTGCAGGCCTCATTTGGGTCGGCTCCAGGCTCTCACCAAGGCAATGGCTTTAGTTTCAGTAATTCAGCTGTTTCTGCTCTTGGTGGAAGCAGACCCACGACTCCATCAAATCCAGGCTTCGGATTCGGTGCAGAGAATCAGAATGGGGGCCAAGCTCAAGATTTCGCTTTTGGGGGCTTTAATAATGCCACGGCCCCATCAAGCGCGTTTGGTGGCACTTCTAGGAGTGTGACTCCAAGTTTTGGTGGGTTCGGACAGCCGCAAGCAGGACAATTCAGTGTGGGCCAGCCTCAAGCTCAGCAAAGCGGGTTTTCTTTCTCCAACAACTCCGCAGGAGGCCCTAGTTTCAACAGTGCTCCTGGCAGCTTTGGTCAAGCCAGTCGCGAGAGCACTCCACCAGCGTTCGGCAATCCCATGGGTGGCGCTCCACCGCCGGGAGTGAATTACTCCGGAAGAAAGCTCGCGCATATGCGGCCAAGACGAAGATAGAGTGTATGTGAATGAACGCTAGATATTTAATTTGCGTAAGCTGAGGTTCATCTCGAGCCAAGGACCCGGTTTCTATCAATCTACTATGCTCGACTTTCGCAACTTGAGATATAAGACTGTCTAGAATAACTTAAAACGAGACTTCTAAAGACACGAGCCTAGCATTGTGTCAGAGAGCATGTGTTGTCAACTACTTTCAATTCTTTTTAACGAGCAGGCTCAAGCTGTATTATAAAAGCCAGGCCCCAGGGAATCCGCGGTCGGATGAAAGTGCTGACGCGCGTGTTCGGAGTTCGAACAACCTTAACACTCATATTTACAGATCTGACGCCAGTCCCCAAATTAATGCAGAGTACCCCTCCCGTTTATCCTTCTGATGTCAAGTATAGACAAGGCAGGATTCAGTCACTCGATGCTGAGCAAGAATTGGTGTTGAAACAGTGCTGGGCAACTTTGTTGACACACTGGGGCTATGCTGTGGACTTATTGCCTGATGATATTCCGAATAAAAATGCCTTCGTGGTCTCCTCTGTGGTGATGAAAAATGAAAAAGCAGAAGGCAGCTCATCCGCGGATCTAAAAAGAAAACGCTCTTTCTTTTTCAAGAACTCGAGTCCATCTACGCCTTCAGAAAGACTTAGCGAGATCAGAACACGCGCATTAAAAGAAAACCGCTTAACTTACAAGGAGGGCTTGGGTTCATACGAGAAGAATGCTCACACTTACGCTGCACACTCCCAAAGGGACACAGCCGACCATTGTCTTGATGAAGACGATGCATCTGCTGAGTCATTTCAGACAGCTTCCGACTCCCTTGACGGTACCTTGATAGAATTCTCAGTAGAAAGTGCAACAAAGGCTTGCGGCAAGACGATCGGAAGTACCCGGAATCGTAACACTTTTCAGCCTAAAAAGGAGGTACTTTCTTTCCTCAACAATTTCAGTCCTTCCGATACGCATAGTTGCCTCATTCACACCGTCAAAAATGACTTGATCGACAATTTCATATTGCGATTCGTCAGAGCTCGGAAAAACAACTTCGAAGGAACAATGAAAATGCTTATGAAATCTTTAGATTGGCGAATGCATGAGGTCGCAGTTGACAAGCTACTCAGAGAGGGGGATGCGCCATCTGTAGTGACCGGAGAAAACCCCGGATTCGTCAAGAATTTCCTTGTGAACAAAGCGTTTGTTCGGGGTCAAGATCGTAATAAAAACCCGCTATTCATTTTTCAATCTCGGAAACACTTTGCTTCAGATTCAAGTTTGGCGGGCACAGAACGGTATGCATTGTTGATCATTGAGTGGTGCAGACTCTTCTTGAGAGAAGTCAACGAATCTGTGGATCTGTGCTCGTTGATGTTTGATCTTAGTGGATTCTCCATGAAGAACGCAGACAACGCACCGGTGAAGTTTCTCACGTCAATCTTCGAAGCCCACTATCCGGAAAGTTTGGGCATCGTCATCGTGCACAATGCGCCGTGGATTTTTTCCACTGTTTGGAGCATCATAAAAAATTGGCTCGATCCGGTAGTTGCGTCAAAGATACATTTTACGAAGAGCTATGACGACCTCAAGAAATACATCGAGCCTAAATTTATCCCTCGGTATCTAGGAGGTGATGATTGCAAAGAGCTTGTGTACCATAAGCCTGGGCTCGAGCACACAAAGCCAATGAAACAGAAAGATGCGGAGTATCATGCTTTAATGAAAGAGCGAGACGGCATATTCCTTGCAATCATTGAGACTACCAGCAAGTGGGTCTGCTGTACTGATAGCGAGTCAAGCTCAAGTTACTTGAAAGACAAAATTCATTTGAGTTATCAGTTGTCTGATAATTATATCAAGTTGGACCCTTACTTGCGAAATCCAGGTGTATACGACCGCGACGGGACGTTGAAGATCAAAAACTGAAATAATAATGAAAACGTTACTTTCACAGGTGCCCTAGAGCTAGCAAACCTCCCAATAGAAGTATTTTTGGGATTCATAATGAGGTCATCAACGCTGTCTTGCATGGTCATGCATCATAAAGTGTCGCTACTGCCTTGTCAATAATGGCTGCGGCGTCAGACTCGCACATAGCCGAGTACGAAGTCTCTTTTTTCATCGCCTTCAACGTAAATTGCTGAGGTCGCTTTCTCCATCAAACATCCCTGCCCCAATCACCTTTTCTTGCAAACTTTGATGTATTTGCAAATGTAAAAGCTCGAGGCAACATCAGACGATACAACGTTGGCTTTTAGAATTCGAGAAGTAAGCACAACTAATTGTTGACGTGCCTCTTCCGCGCGGCTGCTGTACGCGTCGTACCGTCGTTTACTTCCGGGTGGATTTTTTTGCAGCGCTCGGCACGCGCGCTTACTGAGACTCATTGTAAAGCTGGCGTAAATTCCCTTTTTCTTCCTTTCAATCGTACGAGTGACAAAAACAATCAAGCACACTCTCCAAAATGGCCCCTCAAAACGTCGGCATCAAAGCTATTGAGGTTTATATACCCACCAACTACGTGAACCAGTCTGACTTGGAAAAGTTCGATGAAATTCCCGCTGGCAAGTACACAATCGGGTTGGGCCAAACCAATATGGCATTCGTCTCCGACAGAGAAGATATCTACTCCCTTTCCTTGACTGTTACGAGCAGATTGTTAAAACATTACAACATCGATCCCAACTCCATTGGTAGATTGGAGGTCGGCACGGAGACTTTGTTGGACAAGTCTAAATCTGTGAAGTCCGTCTTGATGCAGCTATTCAAGGATAACGACGACATCGAGGGTGTCGACACTGTGAACGCCTGCTACGGAGGAACCTCTGCTGTGATAAACGCAGTCAACTGGATCGAGTCTTCTTCCTGGGACGGCAGGGATGCAATCGTCGTTGCTGGCGACATTGCCATCTACTCAAAGGGTGCTGCCAGACCTACAGGTGGTGTTGGCTCTGTTGCTTTGCTCATTGGCCCTGACGCTCCCATCGTATTTGACTCAGTCAGAGGCTCGCATATGGAACATGCTTACGACTTCTACAAGCCCGATTTCACATCGGAGTACCCGGTTGTCGATGGCCACTTTTCCTTGACCTGCTACACAAAGTCAGTGGATCGCGCGTATCAGAACTATTCGAGAAAAGTTACAAAGGACGCCAACAAGACTGTGGGTTTCTTAGAGTACTTCGACTACTCAGCTTTTCACGTGCCGACTTGTAAGTTGGTAACCAAATCTTTCGCCAGATTGTTATACAATGACTTCTTATCCAACCCGGAAGCTTTTAGAGGCAAAATAGATCTGGAGACTTTTGACCAGATTAGTGCCGTGTCTTATGAGCAATCGTTGACTGACAGAAATGTCGAGAAAGTTTTCCTTGGTCTTGCAAAGGAAGAGTCTAACAGAAGGCTCGCATCCGCGCTAAAAGTACCTACCAACACAGGTAACATGTACACTGCGTCTTGCTGGGCTTCCTTGTCGTCTGTTTTGTATTTCGCTGGTAATGAGGAGTTGCAAAGCAAGAGAATTTCCATCTTTTCCTATGGCTCTGGTCTTGCCTCGACTTTGTTGTCTGTGAAGGTCGTTGGTGATATTTCTGCGATCACCAAAATATTAGATTTAGACTACAAGTTGGGTGAGGGAAGACAAAAGAAGACTCCGGAAGAATACGTCGAACACATCGCATTGAGAGAAAAGGCTCATTTGCAAAAGAACTTCAAGCCTCAAGGTTTGGTGGAAGACATCGCCCCGGGTGCTTACTATTTGGTTAACATCGATGACAAGTTCCAAAGAACCTACAAAATAAAAAATTGATGCTGAATAGTCTTGCCTCAAAGATGGGTTGTTAAGTGGCGCGTCCACAGGTCCGCAGCGTTTGTTTTTTAACATAGAGATCACCACCCTGCTCGCACCCGAAAAAGATTTGACTAAACACTCAGCCCGAATTTCCTTGTAGCGTCGCGCGTCTTAACACCTAGCAACGAGCAACTGTAAATTCACACTTCTAATGCAACTTATACCCGACTCGTTGAAGCTGTGATATCGAATACCTCACGCATTACTTACGACTAGGTCAAGTCTCTTTTGTCGGACCAATTAAAATTTGGGAGTTGAGAACATGGTTCTATTTATAATTTGTCCATATCGGGAAAGTTTCTACACCCGTACATCCCGAGGCTCGCCCCTTGAGTAGTGCGACTACCGTTACGTAAACACTAGCACCATATATCTTTTCTGCCTAACGCATAGCACCATCCCACATCGTTTGATCATAAATAATGAGAGAAGTCATCAGCATTAATGGTATGTCGGAATCCCCTTTATTTTTTGAGGTGATAATCGGCTTGTTACGCTTGAACTGTGAGAGGTTTGACATGGTTTGTGTGGTCCGTGTTAACTAAGAAGGCGTCCACCTTCCACTTTCAGAATCAGGCTATCTCATGAGGATGATACTCTGGGGTTCAAAAAGGCTGTGAGTGCATTATGCATATTTAGACAAGTTATCGCTTCCACTTCACGCTTTTTGAAGTTTCCTAGGTTGCAAGAATAGCTCGTGGGATATGTGAAACAAGTCAAACACGCGAATACAAGTTTCAGCATAAGCAAAAAGGAGATGATTCAGAAAATATCGAACTTCAGACTACATTTCTTTTAACTCTTGCAGTGAGACATAATAAGAGACGAAACAAAAGTAAGTGCTTGAATAATGAAAAAGGTACTAACCATAAATAGTCGGTCAGGCCGGTTGCCAAATCGGTAACGCGTGCTGGGAATTGTATTCACAAGAACACGGGATAAGAAAGGATGGATATTTGCAGGAAGGCCTTGATAGACCCAAGGGTGGCGAGGAGGGGTTCTCCACGTTTTTCTCCGAGACTGGTTCCGGCAAGTACGTGCCTAGAGCATTATACGTGGATTTGGAGCCGAATGTGATTGATGAAGTCCGCACCGGTGCTTACAAAGACTTGTTTCACCCGGAGCAATTGATCGCTGGCAAAGAAGATGCTGCGAACAACTACGCTAGAGGCCACTACACTGTGGGAAGAGAAATCTTGGATGATATCTTAGACAGAGTCAGAAGAATGTCAGACCAATGTGATGGCTTGCAGGGCTTCCTTTTTACTCACTCTTTGGGTGGTGGTACGGGTTCTGGTTTGGGCTCGTTGCTTTTAGAGCAATTATCCATCGACTACGGTAAGAAGTCCAAATTAGAGTTTGCTGTTTACCCTGCTCCCCAACTTTCCACTTCTGTCGTTGAGCCGTATAACACCGTTTTGACAACACACACTACTTTGGAGCACGCCGACTGTACATTCATGGTAGACAATGAAGCCATTTACGACATGTGCCGCAGAAACTTGGATGTGTCAAGACCAAGTTTTGGGTCTTTAAACAGCTTAATTGCCCAAGTGGTATCCTCTGTGACGGCTTCCTTGCGATTTGACGGCTCGTTGAACGTTGACTTGAACGAGTTTCAAACTAATTTGGTGCCTTACCCCAGAATTCATTTCCCGTTGGTTTCTTACGCTCCAGTGTTCTCTAAGACCAGAGCTAGTCACGAGGCGAATTCCGTTTCTGAAATTACTGCATCGTGTTTCGAGCCAGGTAACCAATTGGTGAAATGCGACCCCAGAGTCGGCAAATACATGGCTACCTGTTTGTTGTACCGTGGAGATGTTGTCACCCGCGACGTGCAGAATTCCGTTGCTCAGATCAAGGCCAAGAAGACCGTTCAGTTGGTCGACTGGTGCCCAACTGGGTTCAAAATTGGTATCTGCTACCAGCCGCCCACCGCGATTGAAGGCTCTGAATTAGCCTCTGCCAAGAGGGCTGTTTGTATGTTGTCCAACACCACGGCCATTGCTGAAGCGTGGAAGAGAATCGACAAAAAGTTTGACTTGATGTACTCCAAGAGAGCTTTCGTCCATTGGTACGTCGGAGAAGGCATGGAAGAAGGCGAGTTCACTGAGGCCAGAGAAGATTTGGCTGCCTTGGAGAGAGACTACGAAGAAGTTGGAACTGATTCTTTCCCCGAGGAAGAGGAAGAGTACTAAGCGGATCTTCACTTTAATATACCCATGTCAACATAAGGTCACAAGAGATATCAGTGTATATTGGTACTGTGTCTCAGTCAAAGTTGCTAAGATTTATCAAATGAATAAAATTTCGAGAAAAGTGATGAATCATGATGGTACTAGCTTGTAATCTAGATTCGCGCGCGCATTAAAAACGCATAACAACGCGGACCGCGGAATGCACTGATGTTTAGCTGGGGCTGTCTGTTTTTTCACATGGGCCCACGTAGAATCTAATCACAACCCCAACCACGGATTCAGCTTTAATAGACATCTCTGCAAACTCGGGTTGCCGGATCATCACTTCGAATTTCAATGTCAGAGGTGAGAGATAATAGAGATTTGCTAAAGCAGCCACTCCACGGAATTTACATCCCGGTGGCTCTCATCATTTTTGGCACCTGCATCATTGATTACCATTATCTCCCCTATACCATCACTTTCACGGCGATCATCTGTACGCTCAATTTCTGGGAGGCATGGAGGCGTAGAAAGTCGATTGACCCTGTCAAATGGAATGATTTGGAACTAATTGATAAAACCGTGATTTCCAAAAACTCTGCAATCTATAGGTTCAAACTATTCCATGAGGACGAAGTGTTGGACATCCCCCCTGGCCACCATGTCGCATGTTGTTTCGACATCGATGGTAAAGATGAGGTGAGGTACTATTCTCCAATCTCCAACAGATTTGACACCGGATTCTTCGACATCTTAGTGAAGTCGTATGCTAACGGTAAAGTGTCCAAAAGATTTGCCATGTTGAGAGAGGGACAGACCGTGAAGTTTAGAGGGCCTGTTGGAAGATTGAACTACACCACGAACATGGCTGATCATATTGGTCTTGTTGCCGGTGGATCGGGCATCACTCCTATTTTGCAGGTCATTACGAAGGTAATCACAACACCAGAGGACAACACCAAGCTTACGTTACTTTTCGGTAATGAGACCGAGAACGACATTTTGTTGAAAAACGAGCTCGACGAAATCGCCAAGAAATACCCTGATTTCAGCGTTCACTACACTGTCACGAACCCTTCTGCCTCGTGGGAGGGAGAGACCGGATATATTACCAGGGAAATGATCGAGAAATACATGCCTAAGCCATCCAGACTGAATAGGCTTTTCATTTGTGGCCCCCCTGAAATGAAGAAGAACCTTATTGATGTGACATGTGACTTGGGCTGGGATAAGACATCTATGAAGTCTGCGCCGGAGGACCAAGTCTTTTGTTTTTAAATTGGCATAAATCGGCTCATTCTCCCGCGACCCCTATTTCTGCAGTTAAAGGCTGCTGGTGGGAAGTCATTTCGCTTCTTTTGGCTTGAAATATGAGGCCTTTGCAGTGTGATTCACATAGGGAGGATTGTACTTTCAAATTTCGAAGACCCTCACTCAAGTTAATGGCTAGAGTGTCAGTGATCGATTTGCGAGAGTAGATTAATTAGGCATGAATGCAACAAAGCGCCAGATAATCTGGAATATTTAGTCTAGACGGGCCTAGTTGGACCCAAAACCTGTCACCTCTAGTTTCGCTTGCACCTGCATAAAGTTTAAATACACACCTCACATGAGCATGCCCATCTCTTCGTTCAAACCTGAAATAAGCTATACCCTCGAAATACAAGAAACCAAGTAATACGACCTATGAAAAAATGGACCGATCAATATGCACATTCTATCAAAAAATCGGCGCTTGCAGACACGGAGAGAAATGTTCACGAAAACATGTCAGGCCATCAGAATCCAAGACAGTCCTTCTAGCTAATCTATATCAGAACCCGAAAGCATCAACAAACGAGAATGAAACCATGAGTGATAATCAAGTGAAGGAAGCTTTCAACCATTTCTACACTGACATATTCAAAAAATTGGCGTCTGTGGGAGAAATCGAACAAGTTGTCGTCTGTGAGAATGAGAACTTTCACCTAAGTGGCAATGTGTACGTTCGCTTCACAAATAGTCAGTCGGCAAGTGATGCTGTTATGCTGCTAAATCAGCAGTGGTATGGGGGCCGACCAGTCTATTGTGAACTTTCCCCTGTGGTGAGTTTTCGAGAGGCCAATTGCAGAGCCCACGACACAAACTCTTGCACTCGTGGAGACCATTGCAACTTCATGCATGTAATAAGGCCTGCCGAGAACCTTCAATCCAAGTTGCGGCAGGCTCAAGATAAGCAGATGGCTTTATCAAAGATTCGCTTGGCACTAGGTGATCCAGCGTGGGGTTTACAATGGGAAGAGCCCTCCACGAAAAGCTACAACCGTGATGAAAGTCCACAAGTTGTGGCAGACGTCACTTTAACAAGCAAATCTGACGAAGTGCTAGAAAGCAGGTCTGAAGATATGAATGAGTCGAAAGTTGACGCGGTTGCGAAACTTTTCAGCTAGGGCCACGATATAAATTCATTTCATAAACAAAATAGAATTCTCGAATTTTGAAAGACTGATGGTGATTTTTATATTCTTACGAGCGGAAGTTAAGAATAATGATTGTGTTTGAATCCTCAAAAGTCAAGCGGCTCTTCAACAGAAATGACAGAAATTTGCGAACTGTACAGTACTTGGCCTTTTTAACAATATTTGTAAGACAAGTATAACGAGCTGAAAATCAAGAATACACGAAAAGTCTTCTCAAGTGACCGAAGAATGGTGTCAAGAACAATCCTATGGCCTTATTAGGTTTTTTATTCATTTCATTCATTGGCTAAATCAGGAGGGCCACCAACAACGGTTCCGTAACCTGCCTGTACGCGCCATCGCGGTGGTCCGTCCGATCGGGGCCGATCCACTTCACAAACCGTGAAGAAATTTAAGCACAAAATCTTTATCCCTAACCTGTTTCTTCCTACTTACGTTCCTACTTGCTAGTGTCGACTGAAGCAAAACCTCAACAGCCAGTTCCCAGAATCGCCTAAGAGATTTAGGGATAACTACACGGAAGCCAACAACAATCTAGTGCACGCGACTCTCGTCATTTTCCGCAACTAGTAAACGTTTCGGTATCGCATATAACGTTTTTCAGCTGCTGAACTCCTCGATATTCCTCCCAAGAACGTAAGACTGATACATTCATCGTTTCGGGTTACCATGAGAAGCACGTTTTTGTCATTTCACTCGCCTTCTCGGGTGACTTCGAGTCGGGGTCTCGCAACGTTTTTTTTGGGCCTGCCGCACGCGAGTCTCGTTAAGCGCAGCGTTTACGTTAGCATTGCAATTACCCCACCGAAGGCTCTCTCATACAGCCTACCACTAACGCTAGCCCTTGGACAGAGAGAATACTCAACCAGTAATAAAGCAAACATGACATCATCACCAAAACTGGAGAAGCGCGGTGATGGTGTTTCTGCCAAAACCCATAATCATGACGTAGCTGATGTGTCAACTGGGAAATCAGATTCTCACTTCCATGACAACGATCTGAGCTCATCAAATCATAGCCATCGGCACAGCCACGACCATGAGCATACATCTATATTCCACTCACATTCGCATTCCCACCAACACAACGAGCTTTTAGGAAAAGGGTTCCTAACCAATCCAGCAGTGAGAATCACTTGGATCGGGCTTGCTGTGAACATCGTCATGGCGGGCGCAAAAGGTGTAGGAGGCGTGTACTTTCACTCGCAAGCTTTGGTCGCAGACGCAATCCACTCGGTTTCTGATATGATTGCCGACTTTTTAACGTTGGCAACCGTGAATGTTGCCCTGAAAGAGGGGTCTTTCACTAAGTACCCATTGGGATATGGCAAGCTTGAGTCGGTGGGCACGTTTGCTGTCGCTAGTGTCCTCCTATTTGCTGGATTCACTGTCGGCTGGTCATCCTTATTGCAGATCTGCGAAATCTTCTTGCCCTCGCAATTATACGAGCAATTGCTGATGTTCCAAGTGCATTCCCACTCTCACTCATTTGGATCTGATGGTTCCTCTGGGCACTCACACTCAAATGAGTCTGTGGGCGTGGCAGAGAAAGGTGTGCCTAATATCAATGCCGCATGGCTAGCTCTTGCATCCATCGGAGTAAAGGAGATTCTTTACCGAAGAACATTGAGCATAGCGAGGAAAACAAATTCGAAAGTTCTTGTAGCGAATGCATGGCACCATAGAGTTGACTCTTTAACAGCTGGCGTCGCCTTCACTACGGTAACTAGTGGCGTCCTCTTGGGGTGGTCCTGGTTGGACGCGGTGGGTGGTCTTGTTGTCTCAGTCTTAATCATAAAGGCAGGTATGGGAAGTTTCAAAGAAGCCTGGTTTGAACTTATAGACAAAGGTGCTCAGCCTGGTTCCGAGGAGTACACCAACATCAAGCTGATTGTGGACAGTGAAGTGAGCAACGTCTCGAAGGCAATGGAAATTGGGTTTCAGCTAACGGACTTTTCGGTTTTGTCGGCTGGGGCGAGATCAAATCTTATTTTAGAATTGGCAACGGACAAGGACATTTCATTGAAGAGTATTAATGACTTGGAGCATGAATTGGTGGCATGTATCAGAGAGAAAGACAAGAATGTCGGCAAGATTTTTGTCAGGTATTCTATGACAGATGGGCAATCATAATTGGGCTCAAAGAAGATAACGTTTACAAAAGGACTTTTCAAACGCCATTCGACGTAGTTCCTGTTGGCAAGTCACAAAAATTTGTTTAGTGTATACGGAAGAATAAATACAAGATATACACCTCCAAATCTTTGGGCGTCTAGTTGTTTTTAGCGGTCTTTTTGCCCTTCAGGCTTCCCTCAATAAATTGCAAAATCTCCTCAATAGACTTGCCAGCAATTTCCGGGTCAGGGGTGGTCAGTTCAACCTTGTTTGCCTTTCTAGAATTGATTTGTTGAGCTTTCACTGTTTTCACGGTGTTTTTTGACTTCTTGTTGGCTTGCTGCGCCAATAATTTTTTTTTCTCAGCCAATTGCTGACCAGAGAAAGCCAAATATTTAGCAAGATTTACTGCGAAGTTGGAGCACTCTTTTGAAAGTACATCGTCTGGGCCAACAATTCTGTTGAAGGCATAAGCAGCCTTTTGAAAATGTTCCAAAGCAGGGGTATACTCGTTCGTTTGAACAAGCATGACTCCCAACCGATGTCTAAGGATGGCAGTGATATCGGAAAGCTCACCATTCAACTTAATGGACAGTTCCAACGCTAAGTTGAAGAACTTTTTAGCTTCAGAAATAAGCTGCATCTGCTGCAAGATCGTGGCAAAGCTCGAGAAAGTGTTGACAGTATTTGGGTGCTCAGGTCCATAGACAACATTCCAGTCTTGGAAGGCTTGCAAGTTCATCTTTAATGCACTTACATGATCTTTGTTCATGGAATCGAAGTAGGAAGCCTTCACGTAAGAATTGATGGTCTCGTAGCTGTCTAAGCCAGTCAATCTTTCATGCAAGATGGCTGCTTTTCTGGCAGTGATAGACGCTTCAGAATGCAAACCACACTCAGAGTAAATCTGCGCCAATGTGGAGTAGAAACCAGTCGTCTCTTGGTGAACATTTCCATAGATTTGCTGGTAAAAAGCGAGTAGCTCAGCCAAAAGGTCCAATCCGATTTGTTTCTCACCTTCATGTATTTGCGTCCTCGCAGTTTCAAAAACTTCATCCACAAATGAGCATCTGTAGGAACAGTCTTTCACAATGGGAACGAAAGACACAATGTCGTCAGGAACAAACGTATTGACACGGGCTGCTGCGCTAGTGACTTGGGGCGGATATCTCGGTTTATTCTTTCTGCCTTTAACATTTGTTGATGGCTCTTTGATCGGCTCAGTGCGATTGAAAGCAATCAAGCTGTCCTTTGTAAATGCATATTCCTGCGCCTTCCACTGAATTCCGAACTTCAAAGCGATTTCTCTTAAAAGCTGCAAAGGTTTGACATTTTTGACCCAGTTATCACACATATTGTATCTAAAACGCGCAAACACTTCCTTTGAAACGACATCAGAAACAAACGCCGAATCAAATTTGACAAAAGCCAACTCTTCATCAGAGAAAAACCTCTTGTACAGTTCGTCGATGTTCACGACAGGGGAGCTGGTGATTTCTGAACCTAACAAACAGTTGTGAAAATGTGACACGAAGTGAGGCATCAATGAACTCGGGACGTTGTATCCTTGCCTGCGCAAGGAATGCTTGCAAGCTCTTGCAATCATCTCTTGTACACAGATATCGTGCAACGATTTCATGTTAGCAGCAACTGGTATCATCTTAGCAGCGGTGGGTTCTTTAGTCTTCTCTTCCGAAACGGTCGAATTCTTGGAATCTTTACCTAAGTCTTCTGCGTTCAGCTGATCAATCTGCTCGGCTTTCTTCTGTTCGGCTTGCTCCAAAAGGGCCTCATTTGATTCGATCGTTTTTGCAAGAGAAGCCTGGAAATCCTCAACCCGCTCAAGAGCTTGCTTTGCTACCTCGCCTAAGTATCTCATATTGATACCGCTCCTGTGCATGTAGTCGGACAACTGGACACCATCATAAGGCACAGCGTTTTCGGAAACGTCCTTGAGGAATTCGGGTATCAAATGCGTTTTCACGAATTCTGACAATTCCTTCACGGTTTGCTGATCTTCAACTGCTTCATTCACTCCCGTGAAGGTGTCCGGGTTAAACGTAATTTGATCGTACGAGATTGCGATTTGAGGCTTGGTCTCACCATCAAGCTTCCCCTCCTTCTCCAATCGTTCAGTCTCAACCTTGAAGATAGCTGCGGCCTTTCTCTTATACCATTCTTCGACCGCTTCGTGCCTCAAAGAAGCCTCTTTGTGCGGATAAGATTGATCAGAAGACTCATCATAGTGGGATTCGATGAAGTCGATATCTAACGGCGTAGTTCTGTATAAATCGATTAGGTACTTTCTGCCATCAGTACCAAAAAGACCTTTCATGTCTTTTGACACGACCAATTCTTTGTCGTCAGTTGATGCACCACATGCTAATTCAACAAAATGTTTTTTCAAATGAAATGCCTCTGCAATTGGCTTCAAAATATCTTCGAATTTAGAGTTCACGTTTATCTTGTTTTCATCGATAGAATATCCATAGGCAACTTTGTCAATACATTTACCCTGATCGTCAACTTGGTCATTAAACACACCAGGGACGGGAGCTTGACAGACTACACGCTCGCCAAGAAAGTCAACAACACAGGAAAGCAAATGACAGACGCCATTGGCATCAATTCGGTTCAAGAGTTTGACGGAAGAAATATCCTTCCCGAAGCAATAACGAGCAGCCTCGTTTCCTCCACTTTGTACGTGAGCACCAGTTGCATCCACGCCAAAGCTATAGAAAATATTATTTCTCAAAAAGATATGCTTGTCACGACTCTCGTTCGGGTTGAGAGGTACCAAATTACCATTTACAATCTCAATGGCAGTTGATACAGCAGTTTGGTTGAAGTCCTGGATGTACTTGTTGAGTAACTTGTCTCTGAGAAGACGCTCATTGAACGTATCACGGGGAAATTCTCTGATACCCTGAAACTCGTCGTTCCAGTCTTTAACGAAATCAGCGCCATCGACACCGTTCGAGAATACAGGAACTTGAGACCTGGAGTAGTCAGGATTGCATTGCAGTTTGATCTGCTCGTCATTAACAGCCCAAGAGAACTTAGACGTGATTTGCGAAGGTATCAAGTAGCTCTCCGAGAATTGCGAGGCCAATCCCAAAGCTTCTTTGTTTTGAGCTAGCGTGGACCGAAACTTGCCAGACAACTTCGCAATTAAGTTGAACAAAAGATAGTCCTTTTGGAAGACGCCCTTCTCATTTACCTTCAAAGAAGGATCGAAGTTGGCATTGGACAACTTGCTCACGAAAAAACCAGAGGAGTGGCAAGTGATAGAGAACGTCTCACTTTCTAAAGTGGTCAACGTCAAATACAACAAGTCTCCCTTCAACTTTTGCTGCTGAGGAACAGGGTTCCATTGACTCAAAGTGAGGGATTTGATGGGGAGATTCCATTTGCTCAACACAGACTCTGCAGCTACATGGTCAGAGAGCTTTTGCGGCTTTTCTTCCAAGACGCCATTGACAATAGCTTTGATGGAGCTCAAATCCTTTTCGTCAAGCGAGAGTGCAGACTCTGTAGTTTTGGCGCCAGTGTCTTCTTCACCGGCGGCCTCAAGCTGCTGATCATCCTTCGCCTTGACCTGTATGTCCTTCAAGCCGATTGAGTTAAACTTGGAAAAGCCACATGCAACACTGAAAGAACGGGATGCATGGTCGTAGAAATTCATACCGATGTTTTCTCTGAACTTGATAACGTGCTCGTAGACGCCTTTCAAATTGTAAGGCCTTTCTACCAAATTGAGGCTAACCTCTCCGGTCTTTTCGCCCATGACTTCAAATAATGAGTCGAAGTCATCAAAATCATCAGTGATTCTGGTTTTCCCAAAAACAAGAGAATAATTGGTAACATTGTTCAACTGAGGCACGGCTGCTAAAGCTTCCTTAACGTCAGAAAGAGTTTCTTGCAAAGTGTGAGAAGTCTCGACAAAATCGATATCTGCACCGATACTTGCAGGAAGCTTGATTCTAAGCTTTACTTCCTGTACGGGATCCAGGGGTGTATCAGTCATTTAGGATATATCACTCACGTCGGGCCTTAAAGTTCGGGAAGCGAACGACTGAAAATTTCTTAGCTGCGCAACCGGCAGTATTTTTCGGTAGTATGCACGTGCAAACAAATTGTTGAGCACAATTAATGCAAGACCATTGTCACCGTTTCGTGGCTACCCTCGTTCACAATCTCGTGAACGACAGCCAACGCTTTGCGCTAAAAATACAGGGTAATATAATTAATAGCACATTTTTGTCTCTTAGTGAATACAGGTATTTCTAATTCCGAAAGCCGAGATTTTTCATACAGTCAGATTTACGCCTTGCATATAATTTCAGTTTCGCACCTTGATTCACTTTAACGAAGGTCCGAAGCGATGCTGCGACACGTGACTTAATAAATGTCCATTTGTTTGGTTGGTTTGCCATCCGGATATACTGGCTTCATAAGCATTTACTTCCTATTGAGATCGCCATTTGATTTATCTTGATATCCAAGAACGATACACGGACTCTGTATTGGAGCTCTCTTTCCTTTCTCAATTCATTTGCCAGCCTTCAATGCAACAGGATTCTCTCGGCAACACTGCAGAGACAACCAGAGAGACCATCCAACGATCGCTGGTTTGCATTAATGATTTACCTATAGAGATCTTCATTCTTATTTTTGCCAACGTCTCTCCGGTAGATCTCAAGGATTTGCGATTAGTCTGTCGTAAATGGAACAATGCGGTCCTGGACAAAGGGACATGGATAAGGGCATTTGACAACCGCCTTGAAACAGGTAAGATCTTCGCTTCCGCTACTAGATCTAAAATTTGGATCCAGGAGTACTTCGGAAGGATAGCCAACCTACGTAGGTGGGCCAAAGCAAAGGCGTACTCACGTCTGTATCAATTAGTTAACAATCTGTTCGGGCGCATTAACCAGGTCGAGGCGGATTTTGTCAACGATAAAATCATGACTTTTTCACAGCTTTCAGGAACAGTTTCACTGTGCACTTTGACGCTGGGCAAGAATCAAACATTTATACCAGAGAGTAACTTGTTCGGTGATATTGTGGCATTTGATGTTACTTGGAGTTATTCATGTGTTGCCAATTCGGCAGGCGGACTCTTCTTGAAGAACTTGACTACAGCGACTGCATCGGGCTCAAACCTGTCTTCCATAAAAAAATTAACGCAATCGGAATTGCCGATTGTCGCTGTGAAGCTCAATCACAACCCGGACAAACATAGGGAGAAGTGCGACATCGTAGCCCTTTCTCAGAATGGTCTTTTGTCCTTCTGGAGTCTATCTGCACAAGAAATCACCAAGTTAGATGTACAGGACGCATGCTTGGGCCTACGAACAGATTTCAAGACGGTTGTGATCGTAGTGTCACAAACTCATATTCATATCGTTGACTTCATACGTCCAGAGACTGTCACCTCTTTCGAACACTCGTGGCGACTAAGCTGCCAACCAACAGCGTTTGACGTGGATTTTAGCGACTGCAATATCGTATTAGGCCACGAACGCCTATTCAAAGTGTTCAATTACAAAAGTGAGCATACTCACATCCTGGAAGGGATCGTCCCCGATGATGTTTCTATAATCGATGGTACTTTACAAGATGCGATTTTCACAAGAAATCAGGATATACCAGGTGGCGATGGACTTCTTTTCGCGCTCACATTCTCTGATGGCAGCGTGGGGGTCTTCAACATCAGGGATCTTGATGGCACAGTGCCTTTCAAGACCAGAATCATGCCTTTTCTGGACGATAGATCTCCACAGGGGATTGAGCCCTACACTAAGGTTGCTTTGAACAGCACTGTCATCGCAATAGGAGCGTTGGCAGATTGGGTTCATTTCTATGATGCTCATTCGGGAAAGTACTTACGAGAGGGTACCAAGATATCTCGCAAATTCACGCGTGATGGGGCAATGCCAATTCTGAAGATTCAATTTGCTCCCACAGGATCTTGTGGAGTCATAGTAAGCGATGATGCTATTCAGTACTTCAGATATGGAGAGGAGGTTGTGGCAAAGAAAAAGCCCAACGCCCCTCAAGCGATCGACTTAAAAAACAGAAGGGCAGTAGACCAGCACATAAAATCCCAGATGGCGGACTACAATGAGCAGGAGTTCCAAAAACTACAGGAAAACTTACTTGCTGATAGATACAATGGGGTCAATTTCGATAACGAGCAAGACGAACTTAGAGTCGCCTTGGCCTTGAGCGTCAGTTGCGTGGAGAATTATGATCGCTCCGATATTGCTGAGAGAGACGATGATTTAGCTGCTGTGCTTGCTTTACTGAAAAAGGAGTCTGAAGCCGAAATATCGTGTACAGATGAAGAAAGCCAATTGCGAGCTGCTTTGGCATTGTCTGAGTCAGAGAATCATCGCGCAATCCACGGCCTCGGGAGCTCACGCTCCGAAGGTCTGAGCCGTTTTAATCAGAGAGATAGTCGACATACAGAGTCGGGTCAAGACCACGAAGATGAGGTATTGAAGAAGGTCATGGAGCTCTCAATGTTAGAACACTAGAGAATAAACACACATTTAGAAGAGTGTTGTATCTTGCTGTGGAACACATTTTAAAAGCCAAGAGTATCAAGTGATCATTTTAAGAATAAAGTGGTCTTTAATATGAACATACAAGCTCTGAGTCATGTGTGTGGATTCTCTGAAACCTGCGTGCGACCGTGAGCTCCTATTCAAATAAGCAAGCTTAGCACGACTCGAATGTTCTGTGAACTATAGAACAAAAGCTAGAAAAATTAAACTTTTGCTAAAACGTGCGAAGTTTTTTGTCGCCTGTATATTTTTTGATACAAATTCCCGATTTCATTCTCGTCTGATCCCCTGTTCTAATTTTTTCACTTCCCGGATTCACCCGCGGGAAGGGAAAACCCGCGATCGATCGAGAGCCGATCTGATCCGCTTGCGAAGTTCCGTCATATAACACTTTGACTCGCACGCACGTCGCATCTTTTATTTGCCATCTGAACTGAAAAAGCATAACCCGTGTTTCAGTGTGATATAGACGGACAGAAACTATTAGCCTACACATTCGTTCAATATTCACCTTTGCTTCTTGCCGTCAATTTGCGTCATACCTTGGTCTTTGGAAAATTGTGAGTTCCTTCGTTTCATAAGACACGCAATTATTCAAGTCATCGGCGTTCGCTATGGCTAACTTTGGCTTCGTCAAGTGCTCTCGCCGGGAGCGGCTCAAATTCTTCCAGAGCTCTCTACCTTACTTAAACAATAATGCTTTGATTCTGAGTCCAACGGGGAAAGCAAGAAAATGGTCGCTGGAGGATCCTCATCCTTCAAACCAGAGTTTTCTCACTTTCAAGAACGGGCATTACGGCATTTATTTCACCCTTTTCAACCATGAGTTTCGCAAAAAGGAACACGACAATACGCAATCTGATTCGCAAAATTTTATTGTCATCCTACAAGACAGCACATCACCGAGGTTTGTTCCCGAGTTTTCAATATCGAAGGCAAAGCAGGATATCCACAATGATATCGACTTACTCAAAACAGTCACCAGGAACCTTCTTTCCACAACATCGCTCGTTAAACCGAAACTTACACTTAAGCAATTGTACCATATCAGGAGCTTATCAACCGCCTGCCTTAGGCCCAAAGACCGCCCTTCAAAGCAAAGAAACAGTGCACAATTTTCGCATGAGTGTTCAGAGGCAATTCCAAAAGACATACGCACGTCGCGGGAATACGAGCAGGAGGTTTTTGAGGATCCCGAGTCGACTGAATCTTTCGAAGACCGCTTTCTTAGAGCCCAACTAAGTCAAATTGTGCAAGCCTTCGAAAATCACACGTCGTTAGACGAGCTTAACGTCATTTATCCACTTTACCAGTCTTTGAAACGTAATGAGATTGCTCTTCCTTCAATTGCTGAGTACAACATAGTATTAAAATCGATTGGAATGAGATCTTTGGATAGCGAATGCACTCTTCAGGCTACAGAGTCGAAATTGACTTGCCTTTTGACTGTATATCAGGATATTCTTACGGCTTGCCCAGCACAACCAAGCTGTCTACCCGATAAAGAAACCTTCCAAACTATTCTCAAGTCAATTTTCGGGTGCAGCCGAGCGATTCTCTCTTCGAAAGCATTCGAAGACCTTCCACACCATACACGCCAATACCAAAGAGGCAAAGTGCTGGAGTTCTGCAAAGTCGGCCTTGACTTATACGCGTCATTGCCTGATGATAGAAAGCTTACTAGTTGTGATGCCCTTCTGGATATACTCTACTGCTTAAATTCTATTCCTGAGCTATACAATGAGCAAGTGGGTGCACGCTTGCTCCAGCTCGAGGTTGAGAATCTGGATGACCCGCAGTTATACACTGGCTTAATTTCTCTGATAAAAGCACTTTGTAAATTAACAGACATGGGGCTAGACAAGCGAAGGTCTTATGAATTTGTCAGTCGCGTTTTTGAAAGCTTCAAACTGCAGTGTGGAAAGGATTCTCAACTTGCCAGAGCTAAATACAGTGTGTATGCAGCGATGGTGGATGGCTTGGTCGCAAGTGGAAACTTACCCATAGCATCGAAATTCTTGGATGACATCATTTTAACGTTCAAAGATAGTAGCTCGAAATTTACCGAGCCACACACTTCAGCCATTTCTGATATATGTTCCACCTATCTAGAAGCTTTAATGAGGCTTGGATCGAGTGAGCATCTTGATAAAGCTCATGAGTTGCTCTTGATGATGCGTCGGGTGAGTTACCTCCCGGAATTGAATGTAACTGTGTATCACGACATGATTTGCAGATACATCACCGAATACGTTTGTCAAGAAAACATCAAGCGCACTCTGACTGACATTAAAAAAATCAATACGTCCCAGGAAGCGATGTACAGAAATATCTGGAATCTTTACAATTACGTCGCCATGAGGAAGGACTTTAACCAATCAAATCCTCTGAGGCTTCGCTCTACTGAGATGCTTCTTTCGATTTGCATCGATTTGCGTGATTTGGACAAGGTTTCTCGTCTTATCAAAGAGATTTTGATCAAGGATATTTACGTCAAAGATTGGGGCGTCTCAAGAAAACTTTGCCACATCCTTTGCAACGAATCTTTCGGTGTGGACGGTCATCATTACGAGGTCATGTGGTCTTTTCTAGAGAAGCAAGCAACCCAGTTTGACGATTCGACGCTCTTGAATGATTATCTAAGTGAGCATATCTCGTTCATTCTTGCGCAAAATCCCAAGGCTTTTGGTCAGATAATAAATCTGACATTTGTTCATGACGCTTTCAGAAATTTCAGACTCCAAACAAATAATGCTTATGGATTGAGTGCGTTAGTGAAGTATTTTCAGGAAAAACTCGAGAAAGGATCATTGAAAAGTCTCGATGTGATGAAAATTCTCACTTATCAAGCCTACTTGATAAACGAGTTTGAGGATACTGATAATCATTACTTGGTTCTTCCACAGGAGACTAAAGAACTCTATTCATCGTTGAGAAAATCTTTTAAAAACGTTTGCGCCACACTCGATGGGAGCGAATATGTGACTGAAACCATCTGCGAGGCATGCCTCAAGGTAGGGGTCAACAACGAATTTTCACTGCTCACGGATTTGTCTCTGCGCCATTATGTGAAGAATTTGGTTCCTTACTTGAACATGAGTCATGAAAAAGGGGCAAGTCTCTTCATCAATCTATTCCAAAATGGATACAATTTCGATAACGATACGTGGAGAATTGTGATCAATCGCGTTTTCGTTTTGAATTTTTTGGAGCGCGAAAGGGGAATATCGATAGCCGATTTCATCGAAAGATTGACGTCAACGGAGGACCTTTGTCGCCACGTCGACCACATAGTATCTTTAATCTCGTTGCATAATGAGAAGGTGAGCATAGAAACACTCAAATCTCTTCTTCGTAGTAAAAAGGAGCAAATTTTATCGTCGAAGAGAACTCTAGAGTGCTTAGTCAACTACGCGAAACTCACCAGGAATCAATATTTCCTAGGATTGCTTGTCAAGGAATTTCTGCACCTCGCCAAGTTAAATCCAGACAAGACTTGGATGGCGATTTTGTTCGAGAGGCTAAACGAAGCTGGGAAGCACTCAGAGATTCATACAATTGTTTTGCGCGACTTTGAGTTTTTAAACAAGGGCCTCAATATCAAAAAGAAGTCCGATGAAGACTTCTTGAGGAATATCTTAATCGCCTTTAAGAAGCTTAGCAAGACGGAACACATGAATGAAATCTTTAACTATCATTTTTCTGATCCCGCAAAACAGAAGATGTTATTAGCCTCCAACAGTATATTGGCATGCCTTATTGATTACTACACCTCTGTTGGATCATATGACATGGCCATAGAAAAGTTTGAGCATATGGCAGACCGTTCGACCATCTTGAAGCAGTCCATGCAGTTTTCGAAAATTTTGCTGTCTCTCTGTGGTTCACAAGTTACACATGCCTCTAGCCACGACTATAACGCAGACAGCCTTGCTCTCGCACTTCTCGAAGAAGATGACATACTCGAGATGAAGAATCTCTGTATCAAGAATAAGCATTTGATAGGAGACAAAGAAAACTTTTTTTGTATTCTACTTGAAAACTTGACAAAAGCGGCATTGCTAGTCAAGGGACATTGCATGGCGAAGGTAACTGCAAAATTCGAGGCTATCGTCAAACTCTGTAAGATCATCCAGCTCGAAAAAATTTCTGCCAAAACGTTGAACAGTATTGTGAGGATTTTGAGCATTTCCAGATCCAGGAATTTGTTGAATATTTTGTTCAACAAGTTCATGATAAACGACACTTTGATGTCCTCTTTGAATTTTTTCTTCTTGAAAGTCGAGTTGCAGTCTGAGACTGAACAAGTTCAGTTGTTGGAGAACTTTGAGCTGGGGTTCAACATGAGCGACGATCTTTTAAACTTGAGGACCATCGAGGCGTTTAAGATAAGCCAAAACGGGTCTCAATGCGACCCACGTAACTTATGACGACACGTTATTTATTTATGCAATCTTTAAAGGTTCACATAGTTCAAAAATATCGAAGATGTGCATATAATCACTATAAAGATGCTGATCGTAGCTTTGAAATGACCTCTTTCATATCATTTTGAAGCTTTTCGGGGCGTTCCCTTACTTGAGACGGATCAAAGAGGACCTTAGACCCCAGCTCAGTGTGCAACCGATCAGGAGTACCATCCATTTTCTTACCTTTGTGATTCACAACTCTCAAATCTGAGTTTTCCGGTTTGTCAGGAGGCAGATCTTCCTGACCTTCGACTTCCCAAAACCGTAGAATATCGTCTGCCGGGGAAGACCAGCTTTCAGGAGAGGCATAAGACAGCGCGCTCACTCGTGTCTGCACTTCGATTTTCAGTTTTGAAACAAAACTCTCGGAAGATAAGTTCTCTGCTTGTCTTGAGCCACTCGCGGCATTGTTTTCTCGTTCTTTCAAACTACTGGTACGGAGAGCAGATGCCCAAATCGCGCCCAAAATGTCGTAACGCTTAGTATCTTGGGTATCGAACGCAAAAACCTCACCGCTCTCGTCCAACCTTCCAGACCCATCGGCCGCCTGAATAGCGTTGTACGCGCAGTACTGATAATCGAGACAACTTCTGCTTTTTATCCAGCCTTTTTGCGGATCATAGGAATCAATCTGGTCAATTTCGGGCATCTCGTCAACGTCTTTTTTTCTTTTCTTAGCGTCAAACACGTATTTCAATTCTGATGACAAATCCGCTGCAGCATCCGGTGGCGATCGTAAGACAGGTAGCTCCGGGGGCAGAATTGCGTGGCGTATTTTCAAAGGATTTTCGTATAGTGACTTGACCACCTCTGTGTTTTGGAAAGCGGAGAAAGGGAATCTCATCTTGTCTCGAGCAAACCCATTTTTCTTACAATAAGAAAAGCCCGAGTTGATCCACATGAGTCGCCCATCTGCAGAAACGTGTCCTGGATGAGAGCCGCATAATTCAGAGGCTTTTGAACTATTGTAATGCTTTAAAGAAACATCTGCCGTCAACTCTCCGACACTGGAAGCACCATATCGGTTGAAAGTGTAGTCCTCGTCGCCCGCTATTGACATTGCCAACCAATACATCTCTTTGTCGCCCCAGATCAGAGATTTGATAGGCTCCCCCCATAACGATAGAGGAAACAATGTGAGAAGTGACGTGAAGTGGCGTCTACGGTCAAGCATGACCAAACCGGCTTCCTGACAATGCCTCCATCCTTTCATGTAAGAATTACCTAAAGTATGGCTAGTCACTGGTTTTACACCCATTGCCATATCGAGTTTATCGGATTCGTGAGGCATCAATTTCGCAAAGTAGTTGGTTTCGATCCAGTCGTTTTTATCCATCAATGTGCGGTCTCTGAAAAAGTATGCGCCGGTATCCGTAAACTCTTTGAAGTTTTGGAGCTGCTCGAGTGAGAGAAGGGGTACTGCATCAGTATCAAACAAAAAAACCTTCTCGAAAGAGTTAAAGAATAGCGCTAGGAGTTTGTTATCGTATTTCGAGAAATCGTTCTTCGCTAACTTCGCCAAAGACCTTTGCATATTCACTAGAGTGACACTTTGTTCGGGGAATTCCAAACCGGATATATCCGAATGAGTAAGACCGGCATTTTCAAGCGCTCGCTGGATGATATTCTTGTCGGTCATCAGGTCGCTGAGAAGATCCGTGCTTGACAGCGAGGCGGCTAGTAGAATCGCCTGTTTCGCTCTCATCAGAAGATCTGCCCTATATAGCACTTCGATTGGAAGAGTATTCCCTAAAGCTCGAAGAACATGTATAAGTTTCACCACATCCCGTGAATGCCGCGTTGCTGTGGAGAGTACAATACCTGTACCCTCCATATTTTTATAGTAGTAGTCTAGTAAATTGTTATTTTCCACCGAGCCTTTCGTGTCAAATGGCCACTTAGTGTTCGTTTCAATGTCGCCCCTTGACGACAGAGGTACTTCGGCGTTAAAAAAAGGAACGATTTTGACCGAGAAACGATTGTATAAGTCTCGAAGTTGGCCCTCGGTAGGGATCGCGTCTGCGTTGAAAAAGCAAGTGCCAAAAAGGCGTATAATAGTCATTGAGTCTGCCATGTCCTTCTCCAAAGAAGCGCTCTCTTCGAGCTTTTTGTCAAAAACGTTGTTTGCCGTCTTTCGATCTTCGTCTGTGATTTTGTAAAGCAGGTCCAGATCAGCTTTTCTGTTCTTGATAGCCTTGAGCTCGGAGTCAATGATGCTCCCTTTTTTTACAACACTTTTATCATAGTGACGGTTTTTAAAAAGTTCAACTTCCCAGCCCGGTCGCTCCTCATCGAGAAATCTGAAAAACGATAGACACCGATCATTTTTGGGTTTGGCAGCAAACGCGTCCCATCCATGAACCTTGCGCTCAAACTCATCCAGAAGCAGAAACTTGTAATTGGAGTAGTGAAGTGATCTTCTCGTATTTGAATCAAATTCGCTGAAACCCCGAGAGGTAAATTCCGCAGCTAAGTTTTTTATGGGGGATAAATTGAAGAAGTGGGAGGTGCCTAATATAACTAAGACTAGCAGAAGGATGAATACTATGAGTCTCTTGCGGGGCTTGGACAAAATCGCAGTGATGCCTCTCATAATCGTGAGATATCAGATGAAAAGGGATTGAAAAATTTGAGGTATGATTTGGTTCCACTTATTTGCCGATGAAACTCATGAAAATCTAAAAATTGCCAGATCTAAGCCAGATCCCGGCCACCATTATATACATGTATGCAACTCTGAGCGGGATTTGAAAGCTCCTGTCAAATGCGACTGCGGCCGTATATGCAAGCCCACGGGTGAGGCACCACCTCGAGAAAGATGTATCGGCATATTCTGAGCTACTGTGATTAGGAAAACTTGATGAGTGAATCTGATATATTTGACGAATTCTTGGACCGAATGACAATGCAAATGCCACAAAAAAAAAAAAAAAACAAGAATCAAGCGCCGAAACGGAATTTTTAAAAAGTTGTGATGAACGTTTGGCGCTTTGGGCTAAGCCTTGTTTCCGAAGAAGGCCGATAATGGGCAATCGAGCTCGAGTAATTATTTTGGCCAGAGGAAAGCTCCCCGTTGTCGACCAGACAATACCAAGCTTTTTAAAAACGTAGTACGATTGGTAGCGATTAAATGACTCAGATTAGAAACATGTCTCAAAGCTTCGGCAGGCGACTTAAATCAAGAGCAGAAATAAAGGTTTTTGGTTCGACAACCCCCGAGGCCCTCTCGGTCAGATGCGACCTTGCGACGTGCGTAAACTTCAGATCCAGGGATGCGAAATACCCTCAAATTAATAAAAAACACGTCGGCGAAATTAGCACAACCAAAACAAACGAATGGAAGGACCGTTGTTTTTGGTTTCCATTACTTTGTTTGTCTAAATACAACTTTGTCCTCCAACTTTCTCGTCATTCTTATAGCGTATTGAGTGAACACAGGAAGGACACTAGTCGGAGTCTCCCGCGCTCTTAGTCTGATGGTCTTAAATAAACTGGCGAGACTACAGTGGCCCGCGCGGCGCGACAGGCCAGCACGTGACCTTGCGTCCACCTCACTTCTTACACGTACACTCGAAAAACACAGCTTTCCAATCATTAACTCACCCAGCAACGTCTGATGTCCGCACTGAACTTCAAGGCCACAGAGGCTCATGGCCTGAGTATTGTGCCTGATAAGATGGCCGTGTTTCAGGAGTGTTTGCAACAGTTTAATGCACTGCCTGTAAACACAAAGAAGTGCCGCCAGCTCTTGGCAAAGCTCTTGAGGCTTATCTATCAGGGTGAGCACTTTCCCCTGCAAGAGGCCACCACGTTGTTCTTTTCCATCTCCAAGCTCTTCCAACATAAGGATTCAGCTTTGCGTCAATTGGTATACTTGACGATCAAAGAACTTTCGGCCACGTCCCAAGACATTTTGATGGTAACTTCATCCATCATGAAGGACATTCAGTCTGGAGACTTAATCTATAAGCCAAACGCAATTAGAACCTTGTCGAAGGTCTTGGACCCTACCACGGTGTCTGCATCCGAGAGGCTATTCAGAAACTGCCTCGTGGACAAAAACCCGATTGTGTCGTCCGCGGCGTTGATTTCCTCCTACAACTTGTTGCCCATAGCTAGGGACGTGGTGAAACGCTTTACCAATGAGACATTAGAGACCATTCAGTCTTACAAGCAATTTCCGGCCAACCAGTTCCAATTGCACGACTACTACGGGACCTCTACCACAAACTTGCCCTCGAACTCATACATGTATCAATACCATGCGTTGGGCTTATTGTACCAATTGAGGAACCATGACAAGATGTCTTTGATGAAGCTTATAACCTCTTTGCACGAAGGCTCGTCCTTGAAAAATTCTTTGTCTATTATCCAGCTCATCAGGTACATCAACAAGGTTTTGACTGATGACGGGTCTTTAAGTTCACATTTGTACCCAATTTTGGCCAGTTTCTTGAAACATAAGTCTGACATGGTTGAGTTGGAGGCTTGTAAGACTTTGATAAGCTTGCATCAGCTTATTCCTGATGACGGTTACATGTCTGTTATTCTCACCTTGCAGAAGTTGTTGAGTGTTCCACGTACCGCAACTAGGTTCGCTGCGGTTAGGTTGATTAATAAGGTTTCGATGAAGCACCCCGAAAAGATTTTGGTCGTGAACTTAGAATTGGAAGGCTTGATTAATGATCCAAACAGATCGATTTCAACAATGGCCATTACAACTTTATTGAAGACATTGGGTGCGGGCACAATCGAGTCCACCAGCTCGGAGAGCGTCGATAGATTGATTTCAAAAATGACTTCTTTGATGGATGAGATCACTGAGGATTTCAAAATCGTCATCATTGATGCGATTGAAAATTTGGCCTTGAAGTTCCCCTCCAAGCACAAAAAGTTAGTGGCGTTCCTCTCTGACTTGTTGAGGGATGATGGTACTTTGCAATTGAAGTCTAGAATTGTCGAGGCTTTGTTTGACTTGATTAAGTACTTGCCGGACGAAAGTGCGAAACAACTCATCTTGATGAACTTGTGTGAATTTATTGAAGACTGCGAGTTTACGGAATTGTCGGTGAGAATCTTGCACTTGTTGGGAGACGAAGGCCCCAACATGTCTAACGCGTCATACTACATCAGACACATTTACAACAGATTGGTGTTGGAAAACTCTATTGTGAGATCTTCGGCCGTGATTGCACTTGCAAAATTCGCGGCTGTTTGCGACGAAGACGTGTCTTCAAATGTCAGGATCTTGTTGAGCAGATGCTTGAAGGATGCAGACGATGAGGTGAGAGATCGTGCAACGTTATCCTTGAATTTCATTGACAACCGTAAGTCGAAACTTATCATCAACAGGTCAAAGTACAACTTGGCAGCTTTGGAAAGCAAGTTAACAAACTACCTCAACGATGAAAGCAATTTTACAACAAACTTCGATATCAGCGAGGTTCCACTCCTCACATCTGAGGAGGTCAAATCCTTGGAGTACAACAAGAAAATCAACAAGTTGGAGAATTCTGGAGAGGGCAACACACACGAGGAGGCCAGTAACGCTTCCCGGTCTTCTGAGTCTAGAAGCTCAGAGCCTCTGAAGCAGGACTCCGCGGACGAGTATTTAAGACAGCAGAAGTATTCTGCGGAGTTGGCGGAAATTCCAGATTTCGCTACGTATGGAAGATTGACAAAATCGTCAAACAGTGCCATCTACTTGACCGACAAAGAGAACGAGTTTGTTGTCACTGCTCTCAAGCATTTCTTCATTGATTCACAAAAGCTTGTTGTTCAGTATGAAATTACCAACACCTTGCCCTCTCTTGTATTGCAGGATGTTTCTGTGATAGTACAGCCTGACAATGAATTGTATCAGGAAGATTTTGTCATTCCATTGGCCGAGTTGAGGCCCGATCAGACAGGAAGCGTCTATGTTTCATTCTCCACACCTGCTATAGGTGACGATGACATACTAGCTGCTTTTGGCAATACAATCAGTTACAATAGTAAGGACGTCATTGACGACAATGGGAACGTTGATCCAGCTGATGAGGGTATCGAAGACGAGTATCAAGTTGAGGATTTGGAAGTCAGCCCCGGAGACTTTGTAACTCCTCTCTACAACTCCAACTTTACGAGTGTATTCGAACAATTACCGTTGGAAGACAGCAGTGTCGTGACTGTTACCGGTGTTACTGGTATTGAGAGTGCGGTCGCCAAGCTTGTGAAGACGTTTAACTGCATGCCATTGGACGGATCCGATTACGTTCCTTCTGATACAACCTCGCACGTGCTAAAACTTTTGGGTAAGGATGCCTGGGGCGGAAAAGTTGGTGCCCAAATTAGATTGGCATCGACAGGTGGCAAGGTAGTGGCGAAATTACAAGTCAAGTCTGAAACAGAAGGCTTTGCTGAAGTTGTGGCCAACGGGGCCGCTTGAATAGCTTTACGATTTCATGAGGGAATCTGCATACCTCTCAAGTGAGGGACTTCGAACAAAAAGTAGGCTCAAATAAATGTCATAAATATACTGTTTCTATTTCGATTATCATGACTCCTATGAAGTTCGATGTCTATTTCTCGGAGGCAAGGGGATATGCTGGAGGCAGAACCCTTAGAGACTTAATTATAAGGCTGCCGGAAAAAAATACCAATAAAGCAGCCATAAGAATGAGAAGGAAAATCCAGATTGCAGCCAAGTTGTCAGCTTTAGCGGCTGTTGGACACGCATAGTGAGATCTTATTTCGAACATGTACGCACAGTCCTGAGTGGACGCAATGTAGGATATCTGTGCCTTGTGGAGCATCTCGCGATCACATGTAAAGGTAAGGATCGTGCTTCTACGGATTCTCAGGCCATCGATTGCCAAGATCGAGTCGCAGAATGACCCGTTTTCGTAAGTCATCGTCAACTTCCTCCCCTTGAACACCGGTTTGCCAGAAAATTGGCCCATCAGCACATACTTTTGTGTTTCGGGGTCGATGTAATAGGCGCCTACTTGCGACGCGTTAACGGAGTCCTTGAATGTACCCGAATTCAATATGGACTTTTTTACAGGGGACAGGCAAACGCCAAGGGTGAAGTTTCTGCCGGATTCATAGTCCTTCGCGAACCAGGGCTGGACTTTTCCCTCTAGGCCATGGTTCGAGAGGCCTCGAAGGTCGATGAACCCTTTCGTCGGGTTGAGTGTGGTGCAAGCTTCAAGCTCGATATCATCATGAGACTCAGCGTCTTTTTCCCCGTTTGGGCCATTCTGTTTAGATGGTTTTGGCGTGGTTTGTCCGGGCTTCTCGTGAGGAACGTGTGCGAGGAGGTCGGGCAGCATCAAGTCTTGGATTGACGCTAGGAATTTCGAATGCTCTCGTTCTCGATGGGGCCTGTTTTCGACAATAACAAGCCCCGTGAGGAGGAAAAGCACTAATGCTAGGTAGATGATTCGTTTATGCGTGCGAGAGGCCATACTCGTGTGAGATCCGTGTCATGTATCTATTCGAAAAGACGTAGCCAGTTAGCTATCTCGCTCCAAGATAATGAAGGGACGAAAAAGATATGAAAAATGATGAGAGGCCGAAAATACCAAGCGTGTCAATAGAGTTTGCCGTGTGTAAACGCGGGCTGCAAGTGTAAACGAATAAACGCAGGTGTCACAGTGTCAGTGTGTCGGTCAAAGAATGGCCCATCGAAAGAAACACGCGGCGGAGAAGAAATAAGACTACATGCTCAATACGCGCTAAGGTCCCGAGTTGGGAGGCACCCTTTTGGTGTGAGGCGGTAGCACTAATCTGATCCAGTTTAGTGGGGATCGTTGGCTTCTGTAATCGGTTAAATATTAGACTGATAGATTATAATACAGGGAAATGCCGTAGAATAAGATTATTGTACAGCAAAAAATCTACAACTATCATCTCTCGCCTCAAATTTCTTATGATCAGAACTCTGTTCAGCCACCGCGAGCGAGCTGCGGGCGGGCTCTAGCGTGTGAGCTGCAGATCACAGACTTGGCCTGGCCCACGATCGATGGCCGATCCGCAATCGAAAAGTCGCTGCTCAATTGCAACCATCAGCGATCTGGCTGAAGTATTTTTCAAAACAATTCCTTTTATCTTTCAATTCTCTTTTTGCTGTAGACTCTTGCAATTTTAGTCCTTCCACAAGCGAGCGACCCATTTGCACAGCTGGTGTTCTAAGGTGGCTCTAGCTTTTGATAATCCTCTACCACATTGCGCCAGTTGTTCGCGGTCTAGGGCCGCAGCACTTGGGGCCTCTGGTAAACTTTCCTACACACTCTGTTTATTCAATTGCCTCTTTTGTTATATTCTTAGCAGAATTACATACATGCTAATGGACGGATGGACTGATAGCACGTCACCTGGGTTTGTGTTCTCATCACAGTCTCGTGGACCTGACCCGCACAATCCGCTTTTCGCTGGAATTGTAGAAGCCAGGGATAAATGGCAGGCGGACCTTTCAAGCCCCGGTCCAATAAGCGGCACCAGTCTGGCCACGGAGGCCAGCTTTTTTTCGGCGATATCCGAAGGCGACATTGTATCGACTGAAGCAGGTATAAGCTCAAATCCGGGGCTACTCAATTCTTTCTACCCAGAAAACGAAACGGGATTCTCCCCGCTTATTATCGCCATTGTGTTTCGTCAAAAGGCCATTGTCGAGTCTCTTCTCAGAATCCATGACGCCGATCCAGATACTCCAGACACAACCTCGGTGAAATACACGCCTCTCATGTGGGCGATCGTCGTGAAGGAACTTGAAATTGTCTCTTTGTTGCTCGAATTTCACGCTGACCCGGACCTCCTGCCACTTGGCAACGGAGTAAATGCGTCTTCACTTGCATCGACGAGTATCTCTGAGATTTTTGACTATTTCAAGCTGCACAACTTATTTACAAGCGCAAACAGCAGTGCTGAAGTGTACCCTATGCACACATTTGGGGATGAGAATAATGATTCTGTTGATGACGTTGCTTTCAAAATTCGCATGCTGACGCTTGCTACCAACAACAACATAGACATTCTGGATCAAGAGGACAGTAAAGATGAAGAATCTAATCTAGCAACAGACACATATCTTTTACAGCTTGCGGATTACAACTACCATAAGCCGCTTCCGGAACAGTACATCAAGTTCTCGGACCTGGATATTCCTTCGCTTCTTGACTACATTTTTGATTTGAGAACTAAGTTGCCTGCTCAGCAACATAATACGAAGATTCCCGCATCAATCCTATTTCAATTGATCCATTACTCGCATACTAAAGTGGACTCCAAGGACCTCACAGAATTTCTTTTCGAGTGCTTTATCACGAGGTTAAGATCTGTCACGAATACGAAGTCCGGTGTGTTTAATATGGCATTGACAATGGGAGATAATAATGAATCGAAGTCATCGAGTGGCGCTGGCGACATTGTCTTGCTCAGTTACTGGCTTTCCGTAATTCAGTTTCTACACTTCTACTTCACTCGAGCAAACCTTTACACCCGATACCCAAAGTTTCTCCAGGAGCTTTTGAATCTCACTCAGTCTTTGATTGCCACGCTATCGTTCTCCATAAATTCGCGTCTCAATTTGTTGGCAGATGATTGTATACTCAATTTCACGAGTTTGGTCGATGTTTCAGGTGTGATGTACGCCAAAGACTGGAATATTTTCAAGTCGCAGAAAAAGCATCCCAACTCTTATGATGATATTTTGAAGATGCTCTATCCCCCAACTCTCAATGACTTGATGAAGCCTTCACCGCTTAAATACGTCCAAGTTTTGGGTGCATTGTATTATGTACTTGATATCCATGGGGTCGATCCATTGCTCCGCCTTCAGGCATTTTCTCAAGTTTTTTACTGCATCAACGCGATTATATTCAACCGTTTGATCGCAAATTCACGCTATTGCTCCAGAAGTAAGGCAATACAAATCCGATTGAACATTTCCGCTTTGGAAGACTGGTTACGCTCTCACAATTTTAGGGCTCATAGGCCTGAAAAAATTGGAGGCGTGGGTGACCTCTTGAACAACTCAGACTTTGAACTGGCGAAAAGTTCGCTTCTTTCAGAAAGCAAGAAGGATGAGGACGACCCTCACTACTTGTCCTTTTACTACAAATCCTTATTTCACATTTCCAAGATTCAGTTGCTTCCCACAATTGAACTTTTGCAATGGCTTCAGGTCATGACGGGTTTGAAGGACGAGGAAGCGCTCATCAATACCATCAATGAGTTCGAGGCTCTTAACTATCATCAAATCCTCAAATTAACTGGGAAACTATATCGTTACGAAGTGAATGAGACAAAGGTTCCCAAACCTCTCATACAACTTCTCAAACGTTTGGTGGCCGAGCAAGGCGAGACTGAGATTGCGAAGAGCAAAATGCATTACATGACACAATCAACATTTTTGCTGAAGGAAGTTTACATCTACCTTAATCCCAATCATGTCTTTGGTGTTGCTCTTCCAAACTCAAGCGAGTTAATCAACAATTACGGAGCCGGTATTGGGGGTGTCAAATGTCTTCGCGCAAAGAAGTATCAGCCCAGCTTGTCAATAAGTATCATGGATGACATTGACATGCTCTTGACACAAAACAGGAGTGAAAGTTTTAATGACACATATGACTACGATGACAGCGGATCTGAAGATAAGGTAGAGGAATCAGAAACCCCAACCTCGGATTTACGCATTGAGCTGAAGATCCAAAAGAAGACATTCAAAGGTGACGAACTTTTCAAGGAGATGCAACCTCCACTGTCATTGGCGCACAAGGAGTGGGGGGCGGAAGAAATAGAAAGTAACCCATGGTAGACGACATAAACAAGTTTTTATATTAATATATACAAGGAGGGGCTATGCAAACAGCGGTCGACGCTTCACATTTGCGAAAGGAAGTTATTGTTTTTTATCTTCGCAGTGGTTCTCTTGGCGTTCTGCTTTCTTCTCCACTTCATTGGATCCTCCTCTTTGAGCTTGGCTTCTGTTTGTGATTTATCAAGGATGCTCCACAACCACTCAGGGTATTCGTGATCTTCCAAGGCCACTGGCTCATCACCATTTTTTCTAACCTTTAAGTTCAACACGGTTCCAGCAGCGCAGCTGGATTTTGATGCATCGAAGCTCATAGGTGACAAGGAGAAAGCTCTTACCGACCGATGACAAAGCATTCCAGCTGGAAACCTGAACATATTATGGTAAAGACTGCTGGATCTATTAGAGAAGGTTGGTATGTGTGCGCACACCAAGTACTTGGAGCGAGCGAGGCTAGGGCTAGTCGCGCGACGTAAAACAAAATTAGGTCGCTACCGTCAACGGACACGCTCCTTGTATGTAATCAGCATCAGAAATCAGTTACAATTCTAATCTTCTCGAAAAAGTGGCTGACTCGGCTGCTCAATTGCTCAAAGCGGAAAGGATCGAAAACACTGTATTACTTCACAATTTCTGAACTTCTGAGATTCGCCTGAAAGCTGCGAAGCGAGTACGCAGCGCATTGTGCGCTTGAATCGTTTCGAAGAAATGTAACGCCAGCCGTTCCTCAAAGTGCCTGACTTAATTGATGTCATCACATTTGATGTTTTTTTTTTTTTTAAATGATGTATTAGGTCAGACTAGACCTGGGCCTAAAGTATATTCGTGCTTTCCTCTAAATAATTTCCTCTTGCAATCATCCACTGCAAATGTACACTAACCGGCAACCGGTAATAGTGAGGTCGTGTGTATATTATATATCGACCTAAGTTAAATCGGCGCAACCGAAAAATTTTTAGCGTCCACCTACAATCAGAACACAACCATGGCACCAAAAAAGAAGGGAGTCGTTGAAAAGCCAATTTTGCTTGGAAGACCAGGTAACAACTTGAAGTCCGGTATTGTTGGCTTGGCCAACGTCGGGAAGTCCACGTTTTTCCAGGCCATCACCAAGTCTCCTCTCGGTAACCCTGCCAACTACCCATTTGCAACTATCGAGCCGGAAGAGGCCAGAGTCATCGTGCCATCGGATCGTTTTGACAAATTGGTCGATATCTACAAGCCAAAGTCCGAGGTTCCCGCGTTCATGACCATTTACGATATTGCTGGTTTGACCAAGGGTGCTCATGCCGGCGAAGGTTTGGGTAACAATTTCTTGGCTAACATCAGAGCCGTCGATGCTATCTACCAGGTGGTCAGATGTTTCGAGGATGCCGATATTATCCATATCAACGACGAGGTTAACCCCATCAATGACTTGGAAATCATCAAGGACGAGTTGAGATTGAAGGATATCGAGTTCGCTCAGAAGCACTTGGAAGGTATTGAAAAGATCACCAAGAGAGGAGGCCAATCTTTGGAAGTCAAGCAAAAGAAGCAGGAGGCTGAATTGGTCAAGAGTATCATCGAGTTGTTGGAGAACGGTGGCAGAGTTGCTAACCAAAAATGGACTCAAAAGGAAGTCGAGGTCATCAACTCTATGTTCCTTTTAACTGCTAAGCCTTGTATTTACTTGCTTAACTTGAGCGAAAGAGATTACGTCAGAAAGAAGAACAAGTGGTTGTTGAAAATTAAGGAGTGGGTTGACGCCAACTCCCCTGGCGATGTAGTCATTCCTCTTTCGGTGTCGATGGAATCTCACTTGGCTACCTTGGAGACTGACGAGGAGAGAGAAGCATACATCAAGGAGGTCGGTGCTGGCTCTGCTTTTCCTAAGATTATCACCACCATGAGAAACAAGTTGGACTTAATTTCCTTCTTCACTTGTGGCCCGGATGAGGTCAGAGAATGGACGATCAGAAGATGGTACACGGCCCCTCAAGCCGCTGGTACTATTCACACTGACTTGGAGAGAACTTTCATTTTGGCAAACGTGATGAGATACGACGACTTCATGGAGTATAAAGATGAAGTCGCTGTCAAGTCTGCTGGTAAATTGATGCAAAAGGGTAAGGACTACTTTGTTGAAGATGGCGATATTTTGCACATCAAGGCTGCTGATGGCAAAGCCCGTTAAGTAAGAATCGAGAATATATACAAGCGTCTTTAACCCGCGTGTCTGGTCTTGCTTGCAATATGATAAGAATTTCAATCATTAGAGATACTATGTGGGAAGTAATTTTTTTAAAGCAGTTTATGAAACTCATAGCTTTCAAGATTTCAAATGATTATCAGTAGTTGCTCGTTTTGGGAAAAAGAGGCCTATGTATACATTGCAATATACTCATATTTGTGGAGTCCAATTTTCGCTCGACGCTCATACTTACTTCGATGCAGCTTCATAGTTCATACTGAACGCGAACGACCTGTTGTGTTGCTACCAACGCGTGAACCACTTAGCTAAGCAGGAGATATGCTCATCAAAGGTAGACATCTGCAAAGTCAGTTCAGAAGATTTAGTTATCATGTCCGAAAGCTGCAGCGAGCTCAAGGCCCTACCTTTTTCAATGACCCTAACTCCGTGCCTCCGCCGTATAGTGCACCAAAAGTTGAACAAACTTCGGGTGAACAACCAAGATTCCTGGGAGAATTGAGTGATACTCTGACAACCAAGCGCCCTGTTAAAGATTTTGCCAATCTTTTGGCCATGGCAACGCTTATATACTTCGCCTTAGACAATTATCAAGGTAGGGTGAAGGCTGAAAAACTCAATCAAGAGACCACCACAATCAACTTGAAAACTCTTCAGATACAACAGCAAAACTACCTTAAGGCCCGCAAACAACAGGATCTCAGAATGCTTCAGGAGAGAATCGACGTGTCTAAGAGATGTTTTAAGATGTCCATGCATATTGCCCTCTTGCGTAAACAACTCCTAGATCATGGAGTAGATCCCAAAGATGTGCATGAAGTGACCGAAGAATTTGATAAAAATGCCAAAGTCAGCAACTCCGTTCAAAACCTCACTGGGAATGCCATATGGCTCACGGATGAGTCCGAATACAAGGGACTAATGCCTGATTACAGAGAGTACGATCGCAAAAGCTAAACACCAAACAAGGCGCAAGAGAATGTGGGAGATAAAGCATAAGACAGGTTTCAAAGTTTATTTTTTTGTCTGACGCTGATGGTGATTTTTTATGTAGATGTCAGAGCTCGAGCTAGTTACACGAATTGTACCTTTCATTAATATCCTAATGTAAATGGCGTCGCTCTGGAGAAGGGTTACCCGCCCGCGAAATGGGCATATAAAATCTCATTTCTGAGCTCCCCATCATTAGATTCTTTTTTGCTCTATAATGTCTTATAGGCGCCCATTAGAGTCACGGTTTGTATGAACTCTTCCACATGCAATCTATACCACTTTGTGGTCTTTCGTGCTCGGGTAAACCTTAGATTAACGAGTTTCAACGGCCAGAACGTTGTGCTACTCTGGTGAGTAGTATCACGGCTCTTAACTTACATTGTTCTAAACTTTACCTCTTCCGTATTTTTTTATAAAGTTGCTGTATGCTGTGATTGTAGCATCGTGTCTATAACCCCCTCCCCTGTTACTTCTGTTGTTATGAACTTGTTTCATTCTAGATTTAAACTGGCGTCTTCGATTGACTTCTGTATGCTTTATAATTTTTCAATACTCATTTCATCGCCTTCCTTGTGGAATTAGTTCAGCATCGATCTTTCCCAACAGCCTCTGCTTAAGTTTGAGCTGAAGCAAGTTGAATTTTGGGCAGCATACGCTTGACGCTTCAGGTCCCTCAACCTCGTAAAACTTCTTACAACATTTGTATAGCTCGTCGATTGCCTTCGTACATTTGGCTTCATTATAGCCATTTTTTTGCAAGCAGTCTTGGATGGCACAAGCAAAAGGTTTGCATGTACTATTGTCGTCAGACATCAGGAGTAAGTGATCAAAGTCGAGAGTATTGAAGCAAATAAGCAGTTGACAAAGGGCTTCACTGCTCACGTGACGCACGTCTCAAACAAGCATGAGGCCAGATAATCACGACGAAACACATATTTACAGACATCGACCATAATTCATGCTATTCATGTGCATTTGTCACTCATAAAATCTATTTATTTCGGAAAGGCTGCGGAGCTTGAAGCATTCTAACGTACAAAATGTACAAAATGATACATTTTTGACTTTGTAAGCCACAAGAATCTGTGTGTATTATTAGCTTGCTTGTCTTCTTTACAAAGCATTCGGATCTAGATCTGCGTGGTAGTCATCCTCATCAAACTCACTCGGTTCATAGATTACAAGCGGTACAAACTCGTTCTTTTCGGTGAGTTGTTTTTGGTGACGAGCTCTGTAAACGTAGAACCCCGCACAGGCGGTGATGATTGACATTAAAATGGCAATCAAACCCCAGCGTGACAAGTGCCACCGCAAAGACTCGATTTCCAGACGCATGGCCATGTTGAGTTCCGTGGTAATTTTGTGATTCGTCTCTTGCATCCGTAGCATTATTTTCTTGCTCATGAGCGTATTTTCAGACTTCTGATCATTGATCGCTACCTGAATGTCGTTCTTCATTTGTATAAAATGATTGTTGAGCTCATCACTAATGATGCCGTAGTCTCTTTCCATAGCGTTTATCTGGTTGATCGCATCATTGATGTGTTGCTCTCGATTGCGGGTGATATCCACGTGCAATTCTTGTTGAGCGCTTTCGAACAAATACCGCTCATTTTCAAGTTCATAGAGCTGCGAGTAAATTGTCAGAAGCTTGGTCAACTTCGAGTTCAACTGAAATATAAGAAGGTTGATGATCTCGTCTGATTGCGATGGGGTGAATCCGGAGTCTATGAGTTTCTTGTACACCTCGTACGTGTCTATGTATGGCTCCAAGTTTTCGAATATGGTAGTAAGAAAGTCATCTGATTTGGTCTCCTCGTTTAAGGAATTTTCCTCTGAGCTCGGGGGCTGTTGTGATGTGGGGTTTGCAGCAGATATTCGATCGCCATCGTCGGCTTTAACAGACAGTTCGGACTCTGTGCTTGTCTCATTCTTCTCTCCACTTGGTCTTTCGGAAATTGTCGGTTTTTGTGCTTGAGTACCTGTGATATGTTGGTGTCGGAGAGAGGAATGAATCATGTTGGCGCGTGAGCCTGCGATATTAAACGACCTAGTGATAGCAACAGAACGAGTCCGTCTCGAGGATATCTCTCGTGATCGTGATATATGGCCACTATGGCCCATAGCGCGCCGGGCACTAGCTATGCTATGTCTTATGATGAAGTTGGTTGAGAGAGAATGCATTATGGTCTCGAAGTAACAAGTGATACGTGCGTTAAGGCATGTTTATGGTTAGGGCGCTGATGTCATGCAGGTACCGCTAACCAAACATACCGCCACCTGGAAGCAGCAAAAAAATGTGAGCCGGAGCGGTGCAGTAGATATTGATTTTATTTTTGCTGATTTGAACAGTGAGTCGAAGAATTATGCATCCGAGCCTTGTAGCTAGTTGCTGGTAACAGGATGTGTATGGGTAAGGTGTACCCAGATGTGATCCTGACTTGTGCGGCAATGCTAGACTCCACTTAGTTGAAGGTTCCTATGTACCTCTTGTTGCCCTCTGACACTCCTTTACGAAGGGGATAATTTTGAAATCTTTGGGCTCATGAAAGTTTCGATAAGCAGACCTGAAACCGGGGTTTTCGTTACTTTTTTTTAGCAATGGTCTTCTGTAGAGATTGCTAAATGTTTCGTGCTTGCAGCTCGCGGCTGTCGCCCTGAATCGCGAGACGCGACTCAGTGAACTTTATAGGAAAATTAGTAGTTCAGGGCGACAACTTTCATCTCCAACATGAATTTTCTTTCCAGCGCTTTGAGCCTTATCTCAACAAGCTCAATTCCCTACACCATAAAGGAAAAAGTGGTGGACCCATCTCTGGCCGTGTATCCTCAGAATTACTCCGTTTGGACAGTCTACAATGGAATCAACCCAAAGAACGAAGCCTTCGTGTCTATATTTGAGTTTAATTTGAAAGATCCAGCGAGCTACAACAAAACCAAGCTAGCTTACAATTCCTTCAAAAAACTAAAACTGATCAAGTTCCCTGAGGTCATTGGTGTTGTTGACTTTATTGAGAATGAAACGTCTCTTTATATTATAACTGAGCGAGTCACTCCATTGGCAAAGTACCTAGAAGAAAACAATGATAAGGTTTCGACTGATGCCAAGGTGTACGGAATCTACAACATTGTACAAGCCTTGTCATTCATCAACACAAAGGCAAACTGCTTGCATGGAAAATTGGATCTCTGTTCATCTGTGTATGTCAATGCTCAAGGAGAGTGGAAGTTGTTTGGCTTTGATCTCCTTACAAACCTAAGCTCTGATCCTGATCAGCCAATATATCGTCTCTCTGGCGCTTCTGTCGGACTCAACGAAAACATGCCACCTGAGGTGAAAGAAAGTGGCATAGAGGCGATTCGCAGTTCTCCCTTCAAGTACGATGCTTACAAACTCGGCGTGTTTATTGTCGCATTGTTTTCCTCGCAAGACTTCAAATCTTCATTCACCATACAACGTCTGGAAGCTAAGAATGGATCTGTGTCAATTCCTGACCGCGGGAGACTTCCCAGGGGGTTGCAATCGGCAGTACTGAAATTGCTCGCTAAACAAAACAGCAGAGTTGATGTGGAGGCTTTTGCTCTGGAAACAAAGAACTATTTCCTTAGTAACAGGCTCGTCAAGTTCTCTCATCTTTTAGACGAGATAAAATTTGAGGACGAGAGCTCCAAGCTAGCGTTTTTTAAGAATGATATTGCCGAATATATCAAGGGCGACTTGCCTCCCGGGTTCCTTGATCATAAGGTGCTCCCGGAGATTGTTCAGCAGTACAAGATTATCACGAACCAAAAGCCAACAGTTAACTCGTCCCCTGAAGATCACATAAGTCGGCAAGAAACAACCTCAGTTTTGTTAAATCACATCTTGAAACTCAGCTCAGGGCTACCCGATACGTTGTTTTCGAAAACCGTCAAGCCTATAATTTTTTCTGCTTTTGCACTTTCTGACCGAGCAATCCGCCTTATGCTTTTGAAATACCTACCAGACTTTCGTAATCGCTTGTCAGATTCCGAGGTACAGGCTAAAATATTCAGCAATTTGCTCACCGGGCTTCAAGATACCAACTTTCTTATACGGGAAACAACCTTGACTTCTATTACATCAATTATCGAGAAGATCAGCGTGAAGCAAGTGAATCAAGAACTCTTGAAAATTTTAGCAAAACTGCAGATGGATCCGAAACCTTCCATCAGAACTAACACCTTAATTTTGATCATCAATATATCGAACAAGATTTATTCCACATCGAGAAACGGTGTCGTGATAACTGCCCTTGCCAAGTCTCTTCGTGATTCTTTCACCCCCTGCAAGTTGGCTGCGCTCTCGGGCTTCGAAAGACTAATTGACAACTTTTCGCTTGAAGAGATTTGCTCAAAGATTTTGGGGCATCTCGCAATAGCTTTGATGGATCCGAAGTCTTTCAAGGTGAGACAGGAGTCGAAGAGAATTTTTGATGTCTACCTTGATTCTGTTGAAAAACATGCCGCATCGCTTCCACGTAATGAGGAGGATGAAGATGCGGAGGAGAAGCAGTTCTATGAAAACTCGTCTGGCTCTCCAGATGACGCGCATCCTTTGTTACCAGAACCCAAAAGCTCTTTGTCTATAGGGTGGAATGTCGTCAACAGATTGGTGGCCTCAGAACCCGCACATGTGAAAGGCACTTTAAATAAGACGATCAACACATCAACACCAGAAATTACTCGAGTGTCATCACCCCAAACCAAACCTGCCGGGTGGGACGAAGCCCTGGATTACGATGATCATTGGGGCGATGATGATATTGTCGATGAGCAACCACCAGCACCTCCTTTGCCAAAATTGGGAGCTTCCGGGTTGCTGTTGTCCTCGAAATTGAAGCTGAATCAAAGCTCTAAACTAGAGTCTCTAAGACCAAGATCGAGCTCAATATCAACTAGGAAGAAACCGGAGGGGACAGGTCTCAAACTCGATTTGGCAGTAGAAGCTGAAGAGGACACTTGGGGCGATGAGTGGTGATCATTTTTGGCTTGAGTTACACATCTGAAGTGCAATTATATTTAGCCTTGAGGCCACAGGTGGTAACGCGAAAGCTTTCCTGGGTCACTAGACGATACACTTGTAGTGTTATCAGAGTAATTCCAATGTTATTGTCAGTCTAGACTGGCTGTATACTGACGAAGGCATGTATTATACACAATTGTATTGAGCAACGCTTATAGATCATCGTTTGAAATTGTGATTCTTGGGGACATTCAATTCATAGCTAAAATGGATCGAGGGAAGCAATTGGATCTGAATCGTCTGCAAGCTGGGCATAATCGGGCTCGTATTGGAATCCGCCATATCCTTCCGGCTGAAAAGATCCGCTTTCGAATTTAGCCTCGCCTGCTTGTTTGACGCTTTCTTCGAGCATGTAAGGTGGCAAAAGGCGCCCAAAGATCTGGGTGTCAAGTGCATCTATCACGCCAGGCACATAGTCAACGGAAGGTTGCGTGAAATCTTCTAAGAATGCGTTCTCTGTTCCAGAGGAACCACCTTGGTGAGACTGCTGCTCTGGCATCGAAATGATGTCATGGTCTCGGATTGTGGCATTTACATCAAAGTTGCCATTCACCTTTGCCTGCGATGAAGAATTTGCGAACTGGCCCGGGGAGTCATTTTTAGCATTGGGTTCCTCTGGGACAAAGTTGAAAAGACTTCCTACATTTGCTTGCGACCCATTAGCCTTTTCGCCCAGAGTATTAGCCTTTCCCTCAACGTCGAATTGATTGATCAGTTCGAAATTTGAGATACTCATTTGGACCATCGCGGCGTTGCTTGTATCTATGTTGAGAACACCGTCACTTCTCATTGAACTTGTTGCTGTTTTCCGATTCAACTGTTCGAACAACTTATTCAAGATATTGTAGATTCTTTCAGAAGAATGAGACATATTCTTCATGTTGTCCAAAACCTTCTTCCCGATTTCGATGTCGTTCCGAATCATGTCTATGTTTAGATCGTCATCAAAATAAACCCCCGCGTAATTGACGCCGCCAACATTCTTGTCCGGATTGTTGTAATTTGCAAAGTGGAAGTAGTACGCCAAGCAAGCAATTGAAAAGAAGATCGTGTACATGGAAAACCAATAAGTCCCCACCAACAAATTTTGATCGATCATTTTGTTTGCTAGTTTCACGACTAGCCGGGCTACTTTGATGCAATTCCTGCCTCTGATCAAAGATCTTGGGTCGGCGTTCTTAGACAGATTGCCATTACTAATGTAATGAATGAACGGACGATACAAACTGATCTGGCAGTTCAAAAATGCAACATGAAGATAATAATTGGCCAATTTGAAGCGCTCAGGTATGTGAGAATCTCCTGTGAACTTACTTGGGTCTGTAGGGCGTAGCTCCAAAGGAACATTCTCCATCCAGTTTTTCAATTCAAATTCAAGCTTTGTGACTGTGTCGTGAATGTTAGGTAACGGTTGTTGCGGTCCCATCTTTGGCTTGACCTTGATGGGGTACAATTCCTTGACTATACGAGACAACAACATCGTCAATTTTGTGTGGTGGTTCGCGCATGCTGATGAGGAAAGTCTCCCATTTTGCTTCTCTATAAGAAACGCATCTCTTGTAATAAGTTCGTCATCGAGCTCAAGAGGAAATTCCTGATCAAACTCGTCTTCGTTAATAGACCCAGGAAGGCCCAAAAGCGAATTGATGTAAATATCCATTTTATAAATGGTGTAAAACAATCGTTTACGAGTGTCGATTTCAATCGGGTCAAGTTTCCTCCGTGATTGAAAAACCTCTAGGTTTCTGTGTAAGCCTTCTTTCAACGCGCTTCTGAGACCGATACCAATATATGAATAACATGTGGAGAGGCGTGCAGAGCACTGCAAGTATATAATCATCATCACGATTGTTTGGATTGCGGGAATGTCGCTCACATTAGTGATATCGATAAGCTTCCGTGCTTCCAAGAAGTACTTGAAGCCATCGTCCTCGAGAGAATCATTATCAACATCTCTGTCAGAACTCTTTGAGAAGAGGGACCCACATGCCAAGAGAGAGTACATGAAAGGTAAAAACTTTTGCTGCCTATCGGTATACTGAAGAACATCAAGGCTGTATAGCAAATCAACCTCCTGGAGCAAGGATGGGCGGTGGTAAAACCGAAAAAGCACACAAGCTTTGTTCCATGTAGTGTAAATTAGTTGAAGAGCAGTCTCCTTCGAAGGCAACATGATCTTGATCTCTGTGCCTATCAGCTCGTCTGGGGTTGTACACTGGTGAGAGTCAGAGTGAGACAGGGGAGATGATGACACGCCCGTTTCTTTTAAATACATATCACTGATTTCATGTAGGTTCGTATTCGAAGGATTTTTTGCCTGCAACACGACGAGAATGTTTTGAAATTTCTTGAAGTCGAATTCTTGAGGCGTTTCGTCTAAGAAATTGAATCCAATGGAAGGAAAGAGTGAGTTTAGTATGTTCTGACTGAGAATCAAATTGTCATTGATGGTGTTGGCAGACGGTTGTTTATTCATGGCTATCAGTTGTAGTAAAGCCGTCGACTGTGGTACACTGGGACGCGGTATGAAGCCTTTTCGGTTTCGGGTATTGGGGCGGTCATATGTACAATTGATTGAGTATACCGTGCAATGAATACACGGCTGCCTCCCATCACATTTCACTTTTTTGAGCCTGCAATAATCGCATGCTCTTGTAACACGCCGTCTCTTAGTCTCATTCGTACGAGATCCGTTACCTTTTTGGTCACAGTGTGGAAGAAACTGGCCCAGATTATTATTTTTGTTTCCCAACCCGGACATCGAGTATGGCACAACAAGTCTGAGTAGAATGTGTCTGTAAAGCTAGTCACGCGAAATTGAAACCCTCGAATAGATCTCGTCAGTATTAGTTACGCCCTCTTGTTCAGGTATATGAGCTGGGAGACTTGCGAGTACATCTTAAGTACGCGCCAAAAATTCACACAGGCCAATGTGCGACTTACGAACAGAATAATCGCGCATGGAGCGTGAATAGAAGGCTAGAAGCCATGGTAATTGACTCACAATAATGAAGAGGCAATACTTTAAATTGATCCAATGAGCTGAATTTTGAAAAGAAGACCAAGAATATACCCCTTTGTCTTTCTAAAGCGCTCAGTAGCGTTAATTCCGGAAAGTTTTCGAAACTTAATGCTTTGCCTGTTGAATTACTATTGAATTTGATCCGCACGCATCTCGAAGCTTTTCTCCGCTAATTTTTAGCTTTCATCCATGTTGTTATACAAATGAATATTCTCGTATGTCTGACCTGAGTTCATAGAAATGCAATCTCTGGTCAGCTGCTCTAGTCGCTTTTGCCAAGAAATTAAAATAATGGAACTGATGAGTTCTCGGTTTCGTCGCAAGGTGCTTCCTCTAGCTGCATAACCGAACTTTAGTCGTACAGTATCGCGGTCGCCAATCACTACCGCGATGGGTAAGCAGAGCAGGTCGCGAGGTTCGCATCCTTACACCAAAAGAAGCTGCTTATCACCGGAGCTCTGCTCTACCTTAGTCAGCACATCACCTACACCTTTATTCCATTTATGAGCGCTATTCTCTCTGCAGATGATCTAAATGATTTTATATCTCCTGGCTTAGCATGCATCAAACCGGTAGAAGCTCCGAGCGATGATGCTGGTGACGCCGGTGAGGTTGAAATCCAAATCGATGAAAACGGTGATCCGCTTGAGATATCCAAGATTGATGGCAAAGTTTCAACCCTATCTGCAGCACAAATCTCGTTGGCAGACTGTCTTGCTTGTTCAGGATGCATCACTTCCGCCGAAGAAGTGCTCGTTGCTCAGCACAGTCACGACCAACTTCTAAAAGCTCTTCGAGAAGGCACGAAATCTTTTGTCGTGAGCATATCGCACCAGTCCAGGTCCTCCCTAGCTCATGCCTTCGGATATTCTATAGAGGATATGGACAGGCTCTTGGTTGATTTTTTCCAAAACCAACTAGGCTTCAAGTTTGTTGTTGGAACTGCTCTTGGTCGCAAATTGTCGCTTCTTCAAGAAGCACAAGAACTAATACAAAGGAAAACGTCCTCACTAACATCGCCCATACTTTCCTCAATTTGCCCTGGCTGGGTATTATACGCGGAGAAAACGCACCCATATGTGTTACCTTATATGTCCAAGGTGAAATCAGCCCAGCAGATCACTGGATGCATTCTCAAAAGTTTGGCTGCAAATGAGCTTGGTGTGTCACGTGAGGATGTGTAACACTTATCGATTATGCCTTGCTTCGATAAGAAACTCGAAAGTGCTCGCCCAGAGAGTAGCCCCGAACTAGATGCTTCTGATGTCGACTGTGTCTTGACCGCTAAAGAGTTGATCAATCTTATAGAAAGCTCGGAATACTCCTTGATTCCCGAGGATGGACTTATACCTACTTCGAAAATGCTGATCGGGGATTTATACAACTTCTGTGCCCCAAACAACTGGCCTTTCAAAGAGCTTGCATGGTCGAACGACTCAGGTTCTCAATCTGGGGGCTACGCACATAATTACTTGAGTATCTACAAGAATTATCTTATACATATGAATCCTTCCAAATACACGGAGAGTGATTTCCATGAAAAGACAATAGAAGGCAAAAACTCGGACATTTTCGAAATGAGGCTTATGTACAAGGAAGAAAAGGTCGCATCGGCCGCGGTGGTGAACGGTTTCAGAAACATTCAAAATTTGGTCAGAAGACTTAAACCAACGCCTGGTGGCGCAAAGGCACGAAAAACCAATCCACTTGCCGCTAGACGGCGTGCACGATTAGGCGGAGATGCAAATGCCCGGTCTATTAACGAGGAGTCGGCGGAGGCATCAAAGTGTGACTATGTTGAGATCATGGCTTGTCCCAATGGATGTATCAATGGTGGAGGCCAGATTTCAAGCCCTCAGCCCAGCCTCGAAAAGGAATGGCTTACTCAGGTCAAAGATGTCTACGATCAAATCGAAATGGTAGATATTTCGTCCACTAAAAACGCAAATACGGTGGAGCAGTTGTTGTCGTGGAGCTCGAAGTTTAGTAATGGGGCCGGTATTTCGCAGTCGCGGCTCTATCATACTTCGTTTAGCGAGGTGGAAAAGCCCACCGACCCCAACTCCATCTTGTTGGGCGCAAAATGGTGATACCTCCAAATTTGCATAGGCAGCTCCTGGAACCTTTATGTAGCTGGATTGCTAACTTATTTATTCATTAGTTAATTATACATTTTGAATGTTTATTAGATGCGTTCATCGAGAAGATTGGATCTTTGCGTGCATACAAGCGCGCCCTAAAAAGGTGACAGGAAGTCGTTTGATTTCGGGCTGAGTTGTGTGCCTTTCATGGAGTTTCTCAGTGATGATGAGGAGATCTTTCAGCATATCAGTACAAAGTTTCAAAAATCAAATTTTTTCGGAAGAGGTCGTCAGTCCGAACAGGTTTCGGGTTGCATTTGGAAGCCTGCAGCTGAGTCAGGGTAAGCAAGACAAGACTTCTTTTTCGCCCAATCGATTCAGAACAATACAAGAAAAGAACGGCCCACGCCAGTATAATAAGCATGACAAGGGGGAGGGGAAAGCCACATCTCCTTATGGTGGGGCTAGGTCAGCCAGGCCAGAGATGGGACGCAGTGAATATCATCGTCCTGTCTTCGATATCTCCACTGGCTCGGAAAGGGCGCAAACGGCTTTAAAACACATCATTATGAAAGTCAAAAGCCTAAGCAGCACCTATGAGGTTAATTTTGTTGATCCTGAGACAAAAAAATTTTTAAAGGTAAGCTTACACAGCTTGGTAAACAAGCTTGATTTGCGAAAAGAAGGTATTAGGATACTTCCTCCACAAGGTAACGGGTACCCGATCATTCGTGTAATAAAAGTAAGCGAAATGCTAGAAGCTTATGTGGAAGAGCTCGCCGCTATAAAGCAACAGGAATTACTCGACATGGGAAGTGCTCGTGCTTTGAAAGCTGCAAGCATGCGTGCGCAAGCGGAGAAGAAGAAGTCCGCCACAAAAATTCTAACACTCTCATGGTCGATCAGCATAAGCGATTTACTCAATCAAAAGAAGAATGAAATTGAAAAACGATTGAAGAAGGATGGGAAATTGGTAATTTTTGTAGGGGAGAAAGGGTCGCTTACCGGAGCCAGAATGAACGTAGAGAAGGAGGATGCATTAGTGAATCAACTCAAGACAACAAACACCAATTGGGATCAAATGGATGAGGATGAAAACCTTCTCGAAACGAAAAAAAGGGAAATGATATTTGCAAGGTTGGAAGAAGTTTTGCAAAATCTTAGTTGTAAGGTTGAAACTTCCGGTAGCTTGGATACCAGGATGATGATCAGAGTATCATCCAGCAGCAAATTGAATGAAGGAGCCGGAACCGAAACTGAGAAGCTTTCTCCTAAAGAGCTGAAAAAGTTGAAGAAATTACAAAAGGCCAAGGAAAGAAATCAAGCAAGGGAGCGGTTGGCTGAGGAGGACATCGACTCGCTTTACCTGCTCAAAATAGAAGATTGAAGTCGCACGATCAAAATGTAAATAGTTAAAGATCATCATTGGAATAAACAAAGACAAGTGTGAAACATTTACACACTACCGTACTTTGTGTGTTTTTTGCTGGATGCCAACCCTTGTTGAACCCGCATTCTATCCGCGCGTAGCTTTTTAACCTTGAACCCATACTCGTGCCCGATGATTAACTCGTCTACTATCGGATAGTTTACCAATTTCTTGACCTCCACTTGATCTAGGTTGTAATTGTTAATCACAGATGAGGCTAAGCGATAAACACGCTCGTCTTCGTCGAAACACTCCGTATCGTAGTCGATATCAAGGTTGATATCCCTAATAATTTCATCTATGCTTTCGAAATCATCATCAAGTGAAAATCTCTTATTGTTGAGCGAACCTGTATCTCCCGAAGTTTTGACCGAGGCTTGCGGGGAGCTTTGTATTTTGGGGGAGCCTGAATAAACTCCTCTCGTCGATGTATTGGTCAGTCCAATTGACGCTGCGTACAGAGTATGAGGCTGTTGCTTCGACGGCGCGCTAGGGAAAGCAAACAACTCCGATGTACTCTGTATATTTGACCGTGGCGCACTACTCACTAGGTTGGTGGTCTGATGCGCAGGGCCATGGGGTTGCGGTAGCCAGTGTTTTTGCTTCCCGTCGCCGTGATACCTCAAGCCCTGATTGATCCTGCCCATTCTACCGTTCGATGATGGATGGGCTATAGATGCGTCAACGGAATTGAACTGCTTATAATCCTTATAGTAGTCGCCGTAAAATGTCAAGCGAAAGTCGATCACAAGATCCTTGATTCCAACCATGTCGCGAAAGGCATAGTAGAATTCAAGTCGCCCATTTGGGATTTGGGATATCGTAAAAGGCTTGTAAGAAAACGAGAGCCAGTGGCCTATAGCGAACGCCACTAGCTCGACGCAAAGCAAAGCATTTTGTATCGAAACGCCGATATTTGGGGCACCACTTTCGTCCGGCGAATTGTTGCCTGGTAAAATACCTGCGAAATTGAGGATAGCCAAAATCACACCTTGCCAATAGGATGCAAATATGATAAGTTTCACACATAGAAATTTTCCCACTGGATTAAAGGGCTTGAGATCGGTCCATAGAATTTTCCAGAAGATCGCCAAGCAATATAGCGAGAGTGACACGCTGAAATTATACACGATAGTGAACCACAAATAAAGAGACTTTAAGCTCATGTCATTGACATCATAGAGTCCAACGCATTCTAAAAGAAGAATTCCAAAGCATATTATGGGCTTTAGCCAGACGTATTGCAAAATACCACGTTTGATGTTTAAAAATGTCTTTGGGTCAGAGATATCGAGATCGGGCAAAATATATTGGAGCAACCCTGGGTGTGCAATAGGAGGTCGCCCGCTCGTCATGATGATAATGCTTTTGGCGCCGCCAAGCATATTGATCAAAAGGGAGAAAAACGTGTAGATGACAAATGCCTCATAAATTTCTCGAGTCGGCTCAATGACAAACTTGTTGAGGGTACTCGTAGGGTTCGTAAGCATCGAGTAGCAAGAAAGAGCAAAAAGAGGAATGATCCACTGGATTCGGATCATTAATCTCTGCTGGAAAGGTTTTCTGTAGTTTCTTAGATGCATAAACACAGAGGAGATGATGACCAACGTTGCAAAAGAAGCGGACCATCCTGACACGATCGTAATCCAGTGCGGTAGCACGACAGGACTCGACTCCATTGTTTTGAATGTCACTCTGGATAGCTTCGTCGTTCAATTTTGAGCAAGTCTATAATAGCACGCCAATTATTGTAGGTGAATGAGGTGACCTACGATTATGGTCGTTAGGAGCTCGTGCACACCAGGCGCGGCACGCCTTAGAGGCAACTATGGGGCCTTTTGAGCGGCCTTTTGAGAGCGAAACAAAACTTTCAGAGGTATTGAGAGTAATGTCGTATGTAGGGCTTTAAAAAACTCCATGATCAATCGATAGTGACTTTTGGTTCTCTGAAGAAACTTATATCATTATGTCTAGCAATAGAGATCAATACTTATTCCTGGACCATTATCGTGCATATTTTCACGCGATACCAGCTTCTCTGGCCCTCTTCACCCTTTCCTTCTCTGCATTTATCTTTTGAAGATCTTTTTCTGTGACCAAGTGATGTTTGTGGTTTTGTCCTCTGACCAATTGACGCGAAGACGAAATTGGAACGTCGGCGGAGTCACTTTCAACCAAAGTCTCAGCAGCGAGAGACTGCTGCCCGCTCGATTCAGCCGGATTAAGCTCGTCTTCGTCTTGGAGGTCTTCTCCTGAATCGTTGCCACCAATCTGGAACGTGGGGGGTTTTTCAGGCTCAGTGATATAGTGGCAGAAATCTATTGAGCGAAGAAACTGGTCGTTAAGAACATCCTCTATGGACGCCCTTTCAGTTGTATCAATGTTGAGCATATGTGCGATGAGGTTGCGTGAATGAGGAGGAAGGATGCGAAGGAGCCTTTCCGGGCCATATTTTGGAATGACTTCTTTGCTTATATTGAGCTCCTTTGTCTCGGACTCCAATATTTCCTGTTCGCCCAAGGGTTCATTCATGCTGTTCACGGCTGCAAATGCCCTATATGAGGGGTCGGATGCTCGAGGAAGTTTCCACGGGAACCTTTTGAGAACCATGCAGCAGAATATTATTGCAGTAGACCAGACATCAGCTAGCCTTGCGTCGTAGCCCTCTTCGGACACCGGCAGGAAAACTTCAGGAGCCAAATACGGGTCACTTCCAACTATCCCTTTGGCGTATAAAAGCTTGTGTGTGGAGTCAAGCATGATGTCACTTTTGCTTGCAGGGATTTCGCTTATCGACTTTTTGAATTGAAATGCAGAACCAAAATCAATCAATTTGAGGATACCGTTTTCGTCCACCACGCAGTTATCCAATTTCAAGTCTCGATGTGCTATACCAGAATGATGTAAGTGATGGACTCCGTTCACTAATTGCCTGAAATAGCAGCAGATCTCATCATACTTCATCAAACCAGACATAACTAGATTGAAAAAGTCGAAAGGACAATATTCCATGACGATATAATAATCCATGGCCGACGAGCTTTCGGACTTTTCCTGAAACAATTCAATGGTATGAATTAAATTCTGGTGTGTCAAGTGCTCGCCAACCAAGAACTCATTCCTTACTTTCCTGAGGTAATCTTGTTCATTTTCGTTTTTGAGCTTACTTCTAAACTTTTTTAAAGCGTAAATTTTGCTTGGGTTGGTCTTGTCATTTATCAAGTTCACAGAGCCGCTAGCGCCAGTTCCGATAAGACGGCCAATATCATACTTTGCTGCAAGCTGTGAAGTCAGAGCTGGCAATTGACAGGAAGATTTTGTCTTTGGAAGATCATTATGTTCCTTCGGATGAAGGATCTTGAAAAACCGCCTCAACAGAAGATGGCTTTCCAGTCGAGATTCGTTCTTTCTACTCTTCCGTTTTGTCTTTTCTTTTCCTTCGTGATGAAGAATCAGCATAAATGAACTTGAGGATTCAGAATCGGAAGGGGGTTGTCCGGGAGTAACGGAAGGTGTAACAGACGCGGAGTCTCCGCCTGACGTGATTCCATTCAACGACTTTAATGAGCTTGCGCTTGATTGTGACAGTGCCGAGCCCTTCGAGTCTCGACTTCTCAAGAAAAACCTATGGGAGTGAGACGAATCTGACTGCTGGTTGCTGACTTGTGGGTGAAGCTGCGTGGAACTCAGAGGTGACGAACTTCTGAAGATCTCTCGCAAAGACCTATGCAGCTTCTTTTCGCTTCCCATTGTAGATTTTCTTCTTCGCCGTCTGGGGTTTCTGGCGTTCCGGTCTGCGTATGAAAGAACAATGGGGTCTTCCTAATACGGGAGTTGAATAGTCACGCCCGCAGCAAATGCGTCAGCTTGGCGGAACAGTATGAAAGTTGAATAAGTCAAACACAGATCGAACAATTTCGAGCTTTGACAACTACAGATTGTTTGTCTGGGGTTTTTGGCGATGGGATCTGAATATGCTATCTGATAGTCTTTACGACGAAAACTATAGAAGGCGTGTACAAAATTCCGGGCTAAGTTTCAAAATGCACATTTGAACGCGACTTCCTATTTCAGCGACGTGCCATAGCCTAATGGGAATCCGTCCGTCGGCTATTTCGGACAAAAAAAGAGATGGTGATCTGGCCTCTACTTCCATCATCTGATAAAAACATATACATGAAGTTTCTTTTGTTATTTCGACGTACGGAATGTAGTTATTTGGAGCATCACATGTGCAATGCCGAAAGATCAAAAAATAAGAAAGATTATAGAAATTAATGCCTTGGTAAACGGGGCAAGTAAGACATACGTTTTGCAGCCGCGCAGAATCATACGTCACGCTAATTAACCTAACTCAATGTTTGAATGAGACTCAAAAGTGAGATAAAGCTGTCTAAGATACTCACAGTGTTTGTGATCAGATCTTGTGGATTATTGGATTGTAAGGGTATGAATCTAGAACTTGATATCAAAAATTGCTATCTACACTACCTAAAGCTAATGAGGCGTTGCATCTCCTCTTCTCCGTGACTGGCACGTTTGCTTCCTGAGTCGTTAAACGCTCCATACTCAGCATCAGACCCTTCGTCAGAAAAGTCCTCGATGATTGTCTTGTGCACACCCTGAACATTCACAACAGATTCAACAATTCCGCCTGTACGATATGCTCGTGGCTCCAGATAAAGGGCATTGCCATTGTTTTTGATACTCATGCTGCGCACATGCTGTACCTCCTCTATCTTGTGGGTCAATTCTGTCAAGTCGGACAGTCTTCTTCGGTTGTATGACGCATCGTTGCCTGCTTTCTGATTGGCCTGTGCCTCTTTCATGACCTCACTCTCAGACGGGAATACCTCATTGTACGTTTCAGAGCTGGCTTCTCCGTTGCCCACAAGAATCTCGCGATTGACTGGAAGAGTGCCATTCTTAGCATCAGACGGACCGGGACGTTTGATTTTCACAAACGTCTTCGATGTCTCTAGAGGATTCGAGGCGCGGTTCAAAGGGGCAAGCATGGGCGAGGCTAGTCCGTTAGCACCTCGAATTCGGTTTGGAGAGGTCGAAAGCGCTTTTCCTTTGAGATGAGATTTTAGCGCAGCTGGCCCGTCCTCTCCATTAACTTCAAGAGAATTTTTTTTCGAGTTGCCTGCTGATTGATACAAGTTATGCAAATAAGCAGTGAGGTTTCTCTTGTAGAGCGGCCCAGGATTCTCACGCTTGATGTTGTTGTTGATGTCAATATAGACATCCGACTCATCCACAATCTCTTCTCCTATCAATTCTTCTATCACGTCCTCCAAAGTCAAGACACCCAACGAACCCGTGGGCTCGCCAGGAGTCTCACTGACAACGATCATATGTGATTTACCCTCTTGGAAATAATTGAGAATGTTCAAGCAAGAAGTATCGGCCGCTGTTTCAGGTAATGTGGCAAGTGGAAACAGCGCAACCGGCAAGGCGTCCTCCGGGTCATAGGAAATTAAGACACGCACGAGCAACATACCGACAAAATTCATCGGCTCGTCTGGGATATGAATGGGAATACGCGAAAAGCCGGCATTGAAGATTTCCTCAACGGTCTCTTCGTCCAAGATCTTGTTCGACGGCATGGTGTATACCCTGTCCATTGGCGTCATGATTTGAGAAACGGGTTTCTCCTTTAAATCCAACACGGCAGAAATAATCGTCACCTCGTCTTGATTCAATCTTTCCACGCCCATTGTCCTGTGCAACGTCACCAACGTTTTAAGCCCGGATTTCTTATAGACTGTGCCGTGGTCCTCACCCAAGATATGGTCTAGGAGAAGAGCACACGGATAGGCAACTGGGTACATGACATACATCAAAAAGAGAACAAAGGGAGCAAACAACGCACCAACTTGCAATCCGTACCGCACGCATATAGACTGTGGGATGATTTCCCCGAAAATGACAATCGAAGCCGTGGATGCAACGACTGCCGGCCAGCCACCGCCAAGGCATCTGTCCAAAACAATGGGTAAACTCTCATTGGTGATCACATTAGACAATAATAGCGTCACTAAGACCCAGTGCTTGCCCTTTCCAATGAGATTAAGTACCTTTCTCGCGTGTTTTCTCTCATGAGCTTCGCCTGAGGTGGCGATCACTTTTAAGTAAACCTCGTCCTGGCCCATAAGACCTAAGGTAAGGCCGGCAAATACTCCTCCGGCTAAGACAAGAAATGCAGAGACCAAGAGATTTATGTAAATCTGTTGAGTAGTCATCACGTCTTCTTCTGGTGAAATACTGACCGCATTCACGGGCATCCCATGCACCAAGCGAGCCACGGTGGAAAACAAAAGTGCCATCTTAGTGGCAGAGCCTCCGCTTGCTAAAGAGGAAACATGTCTATTTCGCGGCTGAATCTTGGTCATAAGTTGTATATTTTTTCTGATAATTTTAGGAGCCAATGTTGTACCAGAAATATTGTGGCTGTTGTTAAACCGCAGCAATATTAGCCTGGCCAGAAATTTGCCCTGGACTCGACGCGCACGCACCACCATGCATTCTTCAGATTATAGATTTTAGTATCACGTCCAAGAGACACAGTTCTAGTGGCGATGAGATTGTGAGATAAAGGTTTTTCAAGGCGCTCATTTATACTCTCTTGAGAATTAGAACAGGAGATACCAGGCTCTTCTTTGCAGCAGCAACTTCTAACGTAAATGCTGTAATCCATTTTCGGGGACAGTATTACACCAGTGCACCCTACTCATCATCCCCCAAGCCACCACGTGACTCTCTTTTGACAAGGCTTTGCAGGCTAACAAAAGGAAAAAATGCATGTGAATTGCGACATCCTCACTCCTCAAGAAGCCGTTGTTTTGACCATCGCTGGACTATTTGTCTTTTTCTGAGAGAAAATATAATTGCAAGCTCGATGAGCTTAAGTTACGTCTGGGGTCTATAGTTTTGCTCTTCAGTCTGCTTTGGAGACTACGATAGCGGTAACGACCTTCTGAATGAATACAGTCATTTGGCATGCAATATTTTCTGGCCCCACGTCCTGCGACAGGGTACACGCTCACATGCGCTGACAATCAGCGAGTGAATATAATGAAACAACCCAAATAACATCGTAAACGTAACATCAGTCTAAAGTCACAGGATGGTTCCAGCTCCCATCCCCTTGGCTCATGTTCATCAACACATCATCAAGTCCATCGTTGAAGTCATCTGCCGTCATGGATCTATTTACATTGGTGATCTTGCGACCCTGCTCCTTCTTGTCCAGTACAGAGTTTGATTGCTCCCCTGAATTCCCGTTGTGGTATTTGTTAAGTGCCTGCCCTTTGTTGTCTTCTTTGTCATCTTTGTCGTCGTTGTCTTCGTTGTCGTCTTCTGATAAGTCTACAACCTCTGTCTCTAATTTAGTCTCCTCCAGCTTGACGTCTTCTACTATTTTGTATCGAGCACCTTCTAGTTGAACCTTGGTGATATTCAGCGGTGTTGTTCTCACAAAGAAGTTGAAGATGTCGCTGATGTACAACTGCTTGAGACCAAACTTTGTGTCGCATAACGGGCACTTGTAAAGAGGTGCTGTTCTGTTGTATAGCTCAGTGAAAAACATTTGTCCGTGCTCGGAGAAGAAGGGATAAATTATCTCCGGAGAATCGGGGCTCAAAGATCCGGCTGCAATTCTCTGCTGTTGTTCTAAAAACAATGCTTCCGCTGCTCTAGCTTCAAGTGATTGTTGCATAAGAGAACTTCTTAGGAGGGATCTCACACCCGGCTTAAAAGCGTGGAAGTCACAGAAAATATTCAAATCAAAACACTCGAAATGTCTGCATGTAGTTGATTTCACCGGTAGGTCGATCTTTGTTTTGACGATGGGGTCTTTCAAAGAGAAAACCAATTTCTCCACCATCTCTATATCGTCGTCCGTTGATGTTTCCATCCAAATATTCAACTCTCTATTTATAGCATAGACCAAGTTGGGCGGAATGTTTCTATATCCCGGCGGAGGTGGGCCTTTGACAGTCGTATGTGGCTTGTAAAATTCTGGTAAAAGGCGATGGATTGGAGGCATGTTCTTAGTAGGCATCTCTAGCGATGTTGTGTGACGATTGTAGTAAGGGCCTTGTGACGAAATGGTGAGATTTGGCGAGAGAACCTGATTTATTTGCGAGTCGAGTGCTGAGAGCTCGCTGGAAATGTCCTCATCTGAGTTTCCCTCTACGTTGTCGCTCATCCCTGACTGTATCGAGCTGGTGCTTCCCGAAGCAAGACTGGAGCCATGAAACGGCTTCATGTGTCTCAAAGGTCTGACTTCTATTATCTCAAGATCACTATCAGACTCAGACAATGCTTCCTCATGAGACACTGTCTCACTAGAGTCTTTCTTTGAAGTATTAGTGATCGAAGCTGGCTCTTCTGGAGCAGGGTCTGGGGGAATGGAAAAGCCTCGATGGTCGCTTTCGCAGCTGACTTTGGGAGTTTTTGCAGATTCAGCACCTGACTGTGTGTTGTTCTCAGCGAGGGTTCCATCGCCATTGTTATCGCTCACGCATTGTCGTAGCTTTTCTCCAAGCTGAAAAGAGACGAGAAGCCCGGTCGCTTCTTTGCCATCTGAGCGCAGAAACATAGTATGATACTGAACGGGGCCTGTATCTTCACTGCGGGGTCCTTTTAGTTGTAAATTCGCCATGAGGACATCGCTAATTGAAAGTGAAATTATGCGAAGAGTGTAAAATATTCAAGACAAGCTGAGTGTATCTCCGCAAGATTCTGGAAACAGTGGCTATGGGTCCGATTAGATGGAAAATTCTGAGACTCGACAAGAAACAAGTATGAGAAGGAGAAGAGACTAAAGGTAGAGTGTTTCACCCTCAGGTATTTACCGATATGTCGTGATATGAGAGTGGGCATTGTCGAGACGCGCGAACACTTCGAACCCCAGAGACCCCAGCTGTTGCGAACGAAACATGAATGGAAACATTTTCTGCTTCGAATACAACTTATTTTCCTTTAAAAACCAAACAATGCGCTAGACTCCCGATGATAAAATTTGTGAAAAGACAAAAAGTGCTTATAACTTCATATCGTCGTGGATCCAACTAATTCGAAATTCTGTTATAGTACAGTAATGGGGCTTTTGCGAAGCTCATTACACGAAGATACTTGATTTCTGATGACCACCCGACATTGATTCTGAAGCATCTTCCGCTAGTTTAACTTAAATCTGCTATTCAAGATGGCTGAAATGATACAATGTTTGAATTAGTTACACCAAACGGCCTGAAGAATATTTTTGTATTAAGTTGCTTACCCTGTCTCTCAAATTCACGTGATGGGAATCTCGTTACGGAATAACTCGTTCTAGAAATCCACAAAAGACACAAACACTCCCTATTACGTCATGTTTATTGCGAAGTAATTGTTGTGACCTGCAAATGACCTTTCCGCTTATCTTTCATGACAGCGAGGTACCGAGACAATACTCTCGTATACTAATAATAAAACCATGAGGAGGGCAGTGATACCCATCAAGAGGGTGATGTTCATTTCAGCAAAAGCGAGACATAAAACGATCACCGCAATGGGAAATCGCGGGAAAACTCTCAACCATTTGGGAATGTTGTGAAGTTTTGAATCGTCCCTGCTGTGTTCTATTTGGCCGAGAATTCCAATGCAAACCATAGCAACAAAAATTCCTCCGGTGAAGAAAAGCGTCAAATTGCCGAGATCAGGCTCACGCTCGATCTCTCTTCTTGCAACTTCTTCGATACCATGATAAACCAGCTCCCTGTTGAGTAAATCTCCACCGGCATCTGCAGCCAACACAATAGAGCCCATGAGTGGGAGATGCGTAGTGACCCACACTACAGCGCGTGCAGCACTATGACGCAACGGATGAGTTGCTTTCTGGGCCGTGCCTCCGTTATAATAGATCCAAAACATGGAGTAGGCAATAATGAGAAGAAACACCCCCCTCACGTATGCGAATGTGAAACCGACACCTAGCGGGGCATTTGCCACAACTTTATAGAGAAACTCACCAATCGCAATTGTGACGAAAGTTGCATTGCGTTCAACTTCATGCTCGAGATTAACGGCCGTAGACATCCGCAAGTTCATGATTTTTTTGGTGCGTGGGTGATAGACAATATTGTAAGCCATATACTCGAGTGCTATCGCCACAATTGCAATTGCTATTTTACATTTCGTGGAGACAAACATGACCAGTACCCACACGCAGTTGGTGATAAGCAAAAAGCAAAAATAAAGACGCATCTGCGGCCGATGCTCGGGTATGAAAAATGAATATACTAAAAGGGAAAAGGCCAAAGACAAACGACATAGAATGTAGGGGACGATGGTAAGTGCTGCTCCTTTTCGAGACTCGAGAACAGCAGAATGGCTGTTTACAGAAAGGGTAAGAAGCACAAGAATCCACAATATGTACATCTTCTGAGAAAGATCTTCATTATAGTAGTAGTTTGTGAAATCCTTTATGTCAGCCCACACGATCCAGTATGGGATAAAAACAAGAACGTACTTCAAGAGAGCAGCCCAGCTAGCATTTTCGCTGGCTTCGCTCGCCACGTTGGCAATAATGCCCACGTACATCAAATCTAGAAATAACTCGGTTTTCGAGCTAGTTCTCTCCCCCTTCGTGCGGTATAGCACTCCGTCTTTGAAGTAGTTGAGTGCGTGGGGCCGAATGAACCATACTGAATCCTTTGGCCGCTCGATATATTGGAACTCAATCTGGCCGTATTTATGTATGAATTCAACTTCCTCTTCGTCAAGTGGGAGTCTGATCGCGGCATCCTGCCCCAGTTCCTCAGACTCCATAGCGATATTTCCTAAGGAACTTGATGAGGAATGCAGCATTTTCTTTATGTTATATGAGATAGAATTCGGAAAGAGGGAAGAGCTAAAATGGGAACGTTAATTTAAGTTTAATAGCACTAGCCATATCATATGCAAAATTCAGGGCTCATAACGCGCGATGTCAAATTGCAGTATCGTCAGCTGCTCGGCTCCTAATCTATTACCTTTGAATGCATGGCCCGAGCTTGATGAGAGTTTTCGCTCAGTGAGGGAAGCACTTCAATGACGCAGACAATCCTCTAAATGGCGAAGCTAAATATGTACTTGAAGCCGCCTCACTTCGAAGAGTCTTCAATTGAATATTAAAGCGTCGGGCGACTGAGTGCATTGGGGGACATGACGCGAAAGTCTAGACAGCTCGAGTCTTCAAATTCAGGACGCTGAATGCATCAGAAGTAACGCAGAATTCTGCCACACTTTGGAAATGTGCAAGCAGCCGATGAAACTTCGGAATGCAAAGGTTCTTTGGGCCATTTTTCCGATTACGATCAATTGCACGGTTTCGGACTAAACGTAATTAAACTAAGCGAGACATGATCCCAAAAATATGAGTTTTTTCTGCTACCGATCTTTGCAAAGACTTCATCTGCCTCAATCTTCGCCCGCTTTGTTAATCTGCCGAAGATTCTTTAGCCTCTAGAATGTGGCAATCGGTCGCTTTATTATAACAAGACCTTTTTATTATTCACATGAAGAACTCCCTTCAAGCCTGCTTATTTCAGGCTAGAATCACGGTTACCAATACATACTGCCACTTCTTCTTGACCTTTAAACGTTTGAGCATATTCTAAATCCGATAATATACCTCAAACTTGGGATTTTAAGTCTACAGAAAATGAGCTTATCATAAAGTAAATCCAAATGGAGAAGCAACTGCCGCGGATTACAAAAACTAGTTTAACAGATGCACAAATCTCTGAAATAACACTGACAGCACACGGTAGTTGCAAGATCTTTCACCGGGGTTACAAAGATGCTGCTGAGCCCGACAATCGTCGTGTAACAACTTTGCGCCATACTGAACTGTCCCATCTTATAAATTGAAAAAATCTCCATTTACGTACCGGCAACAACAAATAAATTGGCTTTTATAACTTTCACATGAGTATTATTCGTAGACACGTGACAAAAGATTCCAGCAAAAAATCATTGCTTTCTCAGGATCAAGATCCGCACAGAGTTCCTTCCAACGAGACCTTACATCTACAAGAGCTGCTCACGCACCAACCCTGCATAGCTCATCCACCAATAAACATTTCGCTGTTTCGACTAACCATTCTTACCTAGAAACCCATTCGCTATGAGTTCGAACCCTTGGGCCAAAAGAGACGCCTGGAGATACGAGGGCGAGTTCAGCCGCTACAACCGTTTTAAGGGTGCTTTCCCCGGTCTCGGAATCGCCATCGCAGCTTTTTCCGTCTACCTTGCTCACGACAAACTCATTGCTAAGAAAGCTGACCACGGCCACCACTGATAGGATTCGTACCGCCCATGACAAGCTTCTCTTCCTCGGAAGCATACACTGAGCTTTCGTGGCGATTTTGGCTCATCATGCGCTCAGTCATAAATCTAAGATCATAGCTATTGAATACACATTTTACATTTTATGAGTCATTTGATAGTCTTTAGCGAAACAACAAATGAATTCGAGGTCGATCCTTTCTTTTGAGCTTTCGAAGGACACCTCTCACAGCAATTTTAAAAGCATGCTTTAAATGTACTTGCATAAAGAACATTTGCTATTGGGTTTATATCCGTACTTGCATAAAGAACATTTGCTATTGGGTTTATATCCCGAAGTCCTTGTGGAAATGTAGAATTACGCATTTATCTCTTCTTTCGTTAGTCTTTGCTGAAATTGCCCATATATATACAAGTCTATTGCTTTGTCTCCTCCTCAGAGAGAAATGATTCCCACATGTTTGTCGTCTCCTCGGTTGTGGCAGCGATACCAGCACTAGCAGATGCCTTATTTCTGGAAGCCTCCTTGATCTTTGTCCTCTTATCTCCAATCTTCGCCCATCTGTCAATGACCTCTTGTTCCTTCTTGATACCCCATTGCAAGTTAGAAGAAGCAAAGTGGGCACCGAACATAAGTGATTCTTCTTTCGACACCGCTGAGTCCATTTCCTCTGCCATGCGCAATTGATAAAACTCAAAACGGGCCTGGTCATAAGCTTCAAAAAGCGTCTTACTCTTAGCCTGCTGTTTTGCGTCTTGTAATAACCATAGCGTTCTCTGGACCACGCTCTCGCCATCAAGAGGCTTGCCCAATTGAAGCATACGTGACCAGTCACACTTCGCCTGCTCGTCACCGTCATTCTCAACTAGAGTTTTGGGCCTGGAGAACTCCCAAGGATGCTGATGGTAGAATACATCTCTCAACTGATCCTCTAGAAACGTCAACTTTGGCACGCGACTCGCAAAGTTGTTTTTTTGTGCTCTGTCTGAAGCAGATGCTCTGGTTTTTATAAAACCATTCTCTTTTTGCCAAAGCTGCTCGCGGGGATCTTGTAGCTGATTGGAGCCAAGATTCTTGGGTAATTTTTCTAAGTTGAATGTGGGAGGCACGGCCGCAACGGCATCATACCACGCAGGCTTATCACGAATAATTCCTGCCTTGATGTAATGAGAAGTTCTCTCCAACACCTGAGAGGCCTTGGTTTGGATTTTCATGCCTTTACTGTTGGCCACAAGCTCTTGTCTCGCTTCGAGAATTTTTCAGCCCGAGAATCGAGGGCCGAGTAGTCACGTGACCCAGAGAAGTTGATCAGCCGTGCTTGCCAGTCACCACCATATATTTTTGATGGGACAAATTAACCTTTCGGCAAACAAGTATAAACTTGGCTTTCTCAAAAACTTCCTTTTGTTTGAATTGCGCTAACTGTGTATGCACATTGTGAAAGCTATGTGATAATGGAAGGGCATCAGAACATGCAGGCCCTGCAGTCTGAACCAGTGATCTACTAGCTTGCACTCTCATTAATAAAAATCACCTCCTTATGAACGGGAACGGAGCATATCGAAGGCTAGGGTTGATTATAGAACAGCTCAATGATCATATATTATCGAATAAGAAGAGCCCATACCTCCCCAAAATTGCAGGCCTTGAGCCTCTTCCTGCCCGGGTAAGAAATGTCACCCCCACTGAAGCCAAGCTACGAGAACGCAGTCTCGATAAATTCCAAAAGCTGCCTCAGTATCAGCTAGTGGAGCCTTCTGTTTATGCTGAGCTATTGAGAAATTTGTACCCAATGAGAAAGAGTTTGTCGGGGCTAAGTTGCAATCGTGAGACCTCTCGACAAGTGAACCATGACCTGCTTTTCAGAAGCTATTGTGCTTTACCACGACCTGGAGTGGCACACATGAGCTATGACGATTTCGAGAGTTTCATGCATCAGATGTTCTCGTTCCGGACTTTTCTGAAACCAAATTTACTTTCGGGTACCAACATTTTCTTGTACAATGACGCGTTCGTATTGAAGCAGTACGCCGATGCTAATACATTAAGACAGGCACACCTAAAGAACCTCTGGCAAATCGCAAATGACCTTGACCTGGCCAATATTCCTACATCAGAGTACGAGCGCCAAAATATGATCTACAAAACGTTTTTTCGGGAGAGGCATGATATCATGAACAGGCTAAAATCCATAGAATCTCGTGGGCATACTCGCGATGCAGAAGAGGCGAAATTTGTTCAGCAGGAATGGCAAAGTCCTGTTTTCGATTTCAAAACGTATAAGAGTCTCTCCCAGAATTTTGAAGATGCAGAAAAGCCGGATACTTTGAACACTCTTCTCTTTACCGCCTTAAGGCATAGAAACATGGCGGCGTATTCGGACATAATGTCCCGATTCCCCGCCGCAAAATATACTAGAGACACTTATAAAATCTTGCTCGAGAACTTTGCATTGTTTGGCAATCGACAGGAATATTCAATGTGGATATCTGTTCTCCTTTCACGTCACGGTGCCTTGATAGACATCCAACTTATCAATATCATTATATCCTCATTGATGAACTTGAACGAGTCCAAATTGGCAGAAAGCATTTTTGCAGCTCTCGTGCTTAAAAGTGAGACAGGTTTTACCGAGGAGGATCGGTTCTTGAAACTAGTCACCAGAGACGACAAGTTGAATTACTCGCTGTATATTGCAGCATATGATGAGCTACCTACAAAACCCCCCGTGAACTTTCACCCTACAGAGCTCTCCTTCATTCCTATCATCAAGTACTATTGTGAAGTAGGCGCCGACTTTGAAGTGTTGGCAAGGCTATTCGATCAGGTGGAAGCTGTGCAGATGCTTCCGATCACAAGTCAAATGTTCAAGTACATATTCTTGGGGCTCTCCTCGCACAACTATGCTTTGGAGGATGTTCAATATATGTTGCGAAAACTCATTGAAGCACATGATCTTAATTCCAATTCAAGAGATACGTGGATTCGAGAAAAGTTGAACGACTCCACTTTGCCCGACGACTTAAGTCGGGTTCTCAATGAAGTCATGACCGAGCCGCAAACGCCTGGCTTCTTGGTTGATAAGAGTAACTTCGTCAAGCTATCCAATGGACTTGTACGGCAGGTTTTTCGGGCTTTTTACCATGTACTAGGGCGTCGTACAGAGCTCAAGGATCAGGTTTTTGGGATTGAAACCGACATGAACGAAGCCTTGCTAGAAGCCGCCGCTAGGCACAATGCTAGAATTGTGCGGGATCAACTCGACCCTATCGACCTACACGAGCGCGAAGAGCTTGTCTTCATCAAAAAGACGAGTCTTTTGAAGCTATTGGATGTTGATCCAGCGCTATGATAATCATTAATGAAACACATGTATATACGTGCGAATTGACGAGACAATGATTCATACCATTGCCTCCTTATCGCCTCCAAGGCTCTGCTTTGCGTAGAACTCTTGTGCCACCCTATCAGCTTCTCCCTCCGTTTCTTCTTTGATCAATTCATCAAGATCGTAGTCATAATTGTTCGGATTGAAGTCCCCTACGACACGTTCGTTTCTCTTTCTCAATACTCCGTCCTGATGCAATTTGATCTGAATTGGAACGCTCTGGCTCGTGAGCTTCACCTTGTCTCTGAAAGCACTACTTTGGCCTTTGGAATCCGCCTCTTGCTTGAGTCTCAATTCCTCATCCGGAGGAACATATCCTGAGTACCGCTCACCTTCGTGTGAAACACTTTTTCTTTCCGCCTTTCTTCGCGTCTGCTTCTTGACAGTGGTTAGTCCTGCCGCATAGGGAAGATATATTATCACAGCGCAAAGAATCAATGCCACTATGAGAATTAAGAAGAACATCTTGGGGAAGTAAATCTGATCTAAATTTTGCGCTGCGCTCGACTGCCTCGCGTGCAGAGATCATGTCTCGGCCCTGCAAGTTTCCGCGGGCGCTCATAAATTGATTGACAGATAGGCCCCAAGATTAGGGAACGAAAATATCGAGCGCTGGAAGAAAAACGCAGATACATAGTAAATACACTCGCTACTATTAAGAAAACTCACTTTTTTGTTTGTTTGCGCATACCAGAAGTTTGTATTGAAATTCGTTTGTTACAATACAACTGGCATGAATTTATTTACTGCACTTTCGAACGCGAATTTTAGAGCAGCAATACTATGAAGAGACTAGTCAGCACGTGAGTTGCCATTAGGTAATGACTCAACATCGCTTGAACCCAGAGGGTCGGATCGATTGGTCTTGGCGTAGTCCAACCGATTCCATCCCTCTTCTTTCTCATTGTAGTGTCTGAAGCAAAAGTAAAAGGCCACAGCAGTGACAAAGCAAGAAATGGCTAGCCCAACATAATTCCAGACCATTCTGGGATCCTTTGCTGTCGGGGCCAAAGCTATACCTATAGCAGACCCTGTAGCAATTGTCAATAAGAACAACGCCATGATGAAAGATTTCATCGACGCTGGCGCCTTCGTATACGCGTACTCTAGGCCGGTGACCGAAGCCAAAATCTCAGACATGGCAAGAATGATATATCCGGGGACTTGAAGAATAACATGGATTCTATTGGGAGTCTTATTATACTCTGGCGCACACTCTTTTGGGAACTCGAAACACGGACCAGCTCTATAAATAAAGTGTTGAAGTACGGCAGCGAAAACCATTCCGAGAGAGGCCAAGGTAAAGCCCCAAGTGATTCTTGTGATAGCTCTGAAAGGTGTAAACCTTCTGACAAATGGATAAACGAATATTTCACAAATGGGAATGAGCACAATAATGCTTATTGAATTGGCAACTTGCAACATATCGTTTGGAATGCCATGAGACTCCATTTGCCCGGCTTGAGAAACAAAGTTGCTGATCATTTGTCCGTACACAAGCCAAAAAGTTGGGTAGAAAAGAAACACTTTGCAGCCATGAAGTGCTCTGTCGACCTCGTCGACAAACTTGTCATCCCAGGGGTATGCACACTCTGGGTGCAAACTTGGTTTTACCGAGTCAAAGTTAAACTTATTCTTCAAAGCAATAAAAGTGCATCTGAACGCCTTTGAAATAACTTTATCCCCCACTGGTACCTTCACGAACTGATTTCTTCCAAGATATAAAAGAATTGGGACGATAGCGAAAACACAAATGGACAAAAGATTGGCGGCCCAGAAATCAACATGAAGCTCCAAAGTACTGGTCGCAAGTACCGAAAGAGATCCAAGATTTATCATGAGATAAAATATCAAAAACACATTTTGGATAGTGAGGTTTAGGTCCTCAATTACCCTTTCTCCGTTCTTCAAAGTCTTAATTCTGGGCTTTTTGCTGGAAACCTGGTCCGCAATGAGTGTGCTTATATTTGCTTTAATGCCACCGGTACCTAGGCCGATAATGATTATTGCAATTATAAAGCCGCCGAGCTTAATACCGTAAGACCCAATCGAAGGTATTGACGTAAGGAACAAGATCATCATGCCGATAGTGTACACAACCGAAAACCAACAGATGGTAAGATATTTGCCAAGATACGTATCTGCAATAAATCCGCCAAGAAGCGGTGAGATGAAACACCAGAAAGACCAAAAGTATGTGATTGCTGTAGCATCATGGCTGCCTAAGTCCAAAACTCCCCTAGGATGATCATCGGGTCCATTTTGAGCATAATTTTGAAAGGGTGTAGACAAGCCATAGAATGTGAACCGCTCGGCCAATTCGACTCCTGCTATGTACCAGCACGTGAGAGGAATCTTTCCTGACACATGCTTCAAAGTTTTCATCTCGAAATCATTTGGTAAGAGGTCCAATGGTGAATGCCTCTCGGAAAATGCATCACTATCTTCCAATACCTCGAAGGGCGATTTTTTATCACTCATTGTCAACAAGCTATGACGATTAGATCAGAGGCAGCTGGGCAATCGAGAAATTCGAGTCTTGAAATCAGCTGCAAAGATGAATACTAAACTCAGAGACTGACTTCAGAATGGTGAGGCTATAAGTATACTTATACCGCAACATTCGAATAAGGGGAACAATGAGACCTTAAGAATAAAGTTACCATTGATGAGCTCGGCCGAAGCATGGTTCTGAAACGAAACATATACCAAACATTCCCACGGAGAAAAAAATGAAATTTGAGGTAAGCGGGCTATGTAACAATGGATTTATGATGTGAAAGTATAATTATTGAGCTTCCAGGCACAAGCGAGACGCGAGGGTGCACATGGGATTACCGACTCTGAAACAATGGTTTCAATTACTCGGCAAGATTATTATCTGCGAGAAATTTCTTGAGTTTTGAGTTGAGCTTTCTTCTCACCGAATGGTAGACCTCACTCAAACGTGGTGTTAGCCCTTTTTACTATACTATTGTCAATAAACCACAACACAGATCCTTTGAATCAAAAAGGCCTACAACGAGACTAAACTCCCTTACGCTCGAGTCGTGCAGTTGTATTTTTATTTTCTCTTTTTATTAGATTTTATTATTCTTGGGCAAAATTACTCCACTTACCTCTTTTGCGCGGAAGAATGGAGAACGCAAAGGCCTAGTTCCGCGGATAAATACACCACGGTTATAGACGGCGCACACAATGGAGCACAACTTGCCACTTTTCGAAGGAAAATCCCGCCCTGCGAGAATTTGATCAACTATTGTGCTGGCAAGGGCGACTCAAGCCACCTCAGAGTCGCAGACTTAAAGCTGTTCGATAACAAGTACGAAGGCTTTGATCTGACGACCCTGTAGTCACACCTGATCGTTTTTCGCAGTCGCGGCCGCGCTTCAGTAAGCAGATCCACAGTTGCAGGTGCGGGCATAGAGCGAGTCTTCTCACCATCGGACCTTCAAGATACCACGTATCGTTATTGTGGCTTACGAATTTGCGCATTACGCTGTGATAGGAAATGCTCAGACCTCGATTTTTAGCTCGGCCCTCAAAAATTCTCACACGGCGCGCTAGCGTGTTCATGCACTCATCTTCGCTTTCTGAACCTCTCATTTTAGCGATCAGAAATGCCAGCTGTAAGACGGTCTTTTCAAGCAGATCCTACGTGGTTGCCACAGACGGTACCAAGATTGAGCATCTCATAGATCAGGTCTCTGATGGTCAGTATAGCCGCATTGCGAACGAGTATCTAGAGACGTTGAGCGACGACATGGAGGAATTGGGGGACGAGTTTCCCCAGATCGATGTTGAGCTCACACAGGGTGTCATGACATTAACTGTTGCTGACGGTAAAACCTACGTGATCAATAAGCAGCCTCCCAATAAGCAAATTTGGCTCAGCAGTCCTTTTAGTGGGCCAAAGCGCTACGACCTAATTGGAGGGAGATGGATCACTTTGAGGGACAACTCGAGCTTAACTGAACTCCTCGAGGAGGAGTTGGGGCAAGAGCTTGGACGGGATATTGCGTTGAACGTTCAGCTGTGAAATGTGCGTATCACAGCAGGCTTGTTTGAAGAACTCATTCTGTATTTATTAATCACGACGTGATGCATACACAGCGGCAGTATCTAGAGCAAACGCAGATTGTACTTCTTGATACAAACCGCTTGTCTTGCATTCAATCAAAGGACGAATGTATGAGACTCTTGACGTAAACCCAAGTCAGCATAGCGTGATGTACATGACAAGGAGCATTTCTATGTGAAAGAGTCAACTGACTGTAGCCTTTAGACTCATATAACTTGGAGAACCAAGGGGCTCCCTTAAATCGCTATCTCGCAAGCTAAAGCCTCATCATGCAACTGTCGTATCTTACTCAGAACTGACATAATTTTTTTGCGCACGCACACGGCACTAACAGCTTACTGCTCTGCCGAGATTACGGTATACAGCGCAATGTACTCTCTACTAAGGGAAAATTGACAGCTTTAAAACATAACCACCCTACAAAAAGTTTGATCTAGCTCGCTGACTCACCAATAAGTACCTGGCGAAAATGTACGGAACACAAGTCCAGAGATCAATCACTCCCACAGTGGCCCTAAAGGTTGGTCCGCACTGGTGCGTAATATTATACGTAAAGGGGTTTTGAATGGAGTCACACTGTAAAAACGCACTTTCGACCTTTGATGTCTTTAAACTAAGCGAGGAAAAAATCAGTCAGCTCGATTCCCTTTCTTTCAAGCGGTCAACTTCTGTTAATGGAAAGCAAAAGTGCAACTTGCCAAGTGACCAACCCCACATATCACACCAGGTCCCGAGTTACCTTACCTTGTGCAGACGAGTTCTATAAAGAGAGGGCACACGAGATGGCTTCCGCTTTGATTAAATACAGTGAGGCACATAATTAAATGATACCGCTCGTGAAAGCCAAAAGAAGTCGCGAGCATCTTTAATCACATAATCAGACAAAAAAAAATAAGAATGTTCTCTATTCAATGAGATATCCTTTTGGCGAAAGCTGGGGCCAGATCGCTTCCCTCGCGCGTACCTGCAGAATTCCGCGAAACGTGCGTGGCTATGGGGAAGAGCACTCAGGCACCGCAAGCCTCACTAGCGCCTAGCTAGTATTTATCAACCACGACCTAACCACTGAGAAGTCAGGAAACACCCCCTGATTCTACACCAATGGCTGGCCCGCCACCTCCCCCTCCGCCTCCGCCCATGGGCGTGCCCAAACTCGACCTTCCGCTGGGCCCGCCGGCGAAAATGCCTGCTGGCCGAGACGCTTTGCTAGGAGACATTCACAAGGGCATGAAACTCAAGAAAACCGTCACTGTGGACAAGTCCAAGCCGGTGCTCGACGCGAAACCGGCGCCTGCGGGCATGGGCCCTCTTCCGGGCTCCGCCGGGGGCCCGGGCGGCTCGCTGGCTGCAAATTCCACGGCCCCTCCTATGCCCATGGCGCCCCAATTGGGCGATATTTTCGCGGGCGGCATGCCCAAGCTCAAATCCGTGCGGGACAATCGCTCGGGGATCGTGCCGCCGAGCGCCCCGCAGATCCCGGTTCCAAGCCTCGCCTCGCCTGCCGCGGCCGCGGTGCCTCTGGCGCCGAAAACAAGGCCCTCTGCTAAGAAAACCGTGCCTGCGCTGAATGAGACCCGGGCTCCAGCTGTGCCGAGCGCGGTGCCGCCGGCGCTCCCCAGTCTTGGCCCGCCGCCGTTGCCGCCCACTTCGCCGCCGCAAGGACTGCCCGCAGCACCGTCAAACTCTTCTTTGAAAGTCCCACGGCTTCCCCCAAATAGACCCAAGAAACTGACACACTTGAGGTCGCTGTCTTTCTCGTCCGTGCACTCGGCTGACTCTGAGACTTCTCGCGCCACGCCCAGCGCTCCCCCTGCACCGCCTGCTTTGCCTATGGGAAATCCACCAGCAAATCCACCAGCAAATCCACCGGTGCCGTCATCGGTACCCCCACCATTGCCCCTGGCTCCGCCGCCAGTTCCGACGTCTCTGGCAGATTCGGGAGCATCAAAACTGTTTGCAGCACCACTGGCAGGCCCTACGCCGCCGCCCCCAGCTCCAGCGCTTCCTGGGGGACTTCCCTTCCTCGCAGAGATAAATTCTCGCCGCAATGAGCCGCAAGAGCTCATGAGTGCAAGCGCTCGGCCAGGAACAACACCAAGCTCTGCGCCGCCGCCGCCGCCGCCACTTCCTGCGTCGGAGGCTCCTCGGGTGGAAGTCAAGCCTCCGCCGCCAATAAACGCGACTCCTTCACGGAGCTCTAGTGGGACTTCGGCCCCTTCTTCTGGCGGAGCACTACCTTTTCTCGACCAGATCAATGCAAAGAGAAACGACGCGTTCGTGGTGGATGAGGCCTCGACCTATTCAACTGCGCACAGGACTAGTGATGATCTTTCCATTCAGGCCTCACCTCCGGCTCCAAGGAAACCCGCGTTGCCACCCGTGGCGCCATCGCTTCCTCGCAACCATCAACTACCACCGGCACGGACCGCTCCTGCTGTGCCTCCGCCTCCGCCGACTTCTTTACCCCAGTCCGCTCCGGTGGTCTCTCCAGGTCCTCCAACGCCTCCAGTCCCCTCGCAAGCCACGAATTCTTTCCCAAGACTGAGTACTAGTGACCATACAAATCACAAGGCTGATCCTGGTGATCGCCAGGAGCCATCATCTCCACCGCCGCCAGCCCACAGTATTCCTCGGGTGCCACCTTCCGCTCCTCCGTCTTTGCCTCCGTCTTTACCGCCGTCGTCGCCACCTTCGTCTTCACAGTCACTATCACATCTGTTTTCCAAAACAAAAAAGACGGCGCCGCCACCGCCACCTACTAGTGCGCTAGATCAGCAGCAAAACGTCGGCCTGAGTCTTCGAAAAATCTCGGCACTGGCTTATACAATCAGTACTCTGCATCGAAAAACGTCCAATGAGTCTAACAAGATCGTCATTGAGGACAAGAGGTTCAAGTTTATCAACAAAAACGCACTTCCAAATCCCAGACGCTTCGAGGGTAAGGAGAAACTATATCCTAGCGGTAGAGGATCATCTGTGCCACTTGACTTGTCCAGCTTCTGACGGATTTGAAAGCTCCAAGTTCAATAAACGATGATACAAATGTTGCATTTCTCATAGTAAATTACTGTCGTGGTTTCTCTACTTGCTCACTGCTCTTCGTATGGCAGCCACGCCTGCACAACGTTATCGTAAAATGAACAGGTGACTATCGTTTTCCGATCTTGCCAGTCTCCACCGTAGCACATGCTCTCGTGGTCCCCCTTGAAGTATCTCAGTACCTCAAAACCGTTCGATTTCGGTGATATCACACGTGCACCATCATACATACAACAAGCTAAAACATCATCGGAATTGGGTGAGGGTATCAATCTCCATACCCCGCCATTAAGGTTGTCCTTTTGTGTCTCCAAAGGTAGCAAGCTTGAGTATAGGTAAGGCCCTTCGTCGCCGTCAAGCTTTCTCAAATCAAATGCTCGGAGGTGGTCGTCATATGACCCCGTCCAAAGATCATTTGGCTTCTGGCTTAACCAATTTTCTCCCGGACATAGAATCAGCACTACACCTGCATCGTGGTGTTTATGGCTAGTAGACCAGATTTTGTCCATGGTTCTTAAATCATGCGCAATAAGTTTTGCGTCATCGCCGCCAGAAAAGACGACATTTAGTGTAGGTCCAGTTTCTCCAAAGGCACCAGTCCAGCACTCCAAAGTATGAGTTGTCAACAACTGGTCGCATGATCCAGACTCTAGGTCAACAATCAAGGCCTCTCCCGAGGTAAGTGTTGCGAGAAGTTTCCGAGTGTCAGAGGGAGAGAAAAATATAGAGGTGACTAGATTACTGGCTTCGGTGATCTGAAGCGTTGTGATCTGAGTCAACTCCTGCTGGAAGCCCCAGATAATGATCTCACCAGTTGAGTGTGCCAGAACTAAAGTCAGACTATCAGTAGGGCTAAATTTCAAGTCTAGTATTGCCAGTGTCGTGGCGACCGATTTTTGGAGTTCGAATTTGACATCTTGAAGTCGATGAATCTCGATAGAGCCGTGTCTTCTGCCTGAATCCTTCTCGAGCTTATAGGTCCCAATAAACACGAGCGAGTGATCTTCAGGATGCACGCGGAGGCAACACGGGGGAAGAGATGCCTCAATTTTTGAGATTCTTTTTGCTATTGGCATCTACTTTCAATGCGGATCGCTTAAACTAATCAACTATATACTTTCTGACTATGGTGATCACACCTCGCGAGGCTAGAGATTCGCAGCCCTGGCATCATAGTGCATCCTCATTTATCCGGTTGCAAATATAGCAAAAGCCTATTTTCGATCTCGATTCAGGGACAAGTCAATAGTCCACATGTAAACTGGGAGTTTCTGAAATGCAGATCTTCATTATGGTACCCTAGCAGGGGTCGATGACTTTGGCCTGCGCACGACCTCGGCCAGATATACGCAAATTTTTTTTTCTTCACCAACGACATCAATGGGTCTTTGGCAAAAGTGGACTAGTCTTCCTGTAAAGGTCCGGTACTATATCGGGGGCTCTACGATGGTTTTTGCGCTTATTGGTGATTACGTTACTTCTCAGATCAATGAGGAGCTTTCTAGCAGGAAGAGAATTATGGGCGAGACTCAAGAGAAGGCTTCTGAGAGATGAAGTCACGGACGGTCAGGTCGTATGATGTAGATTCCATAGTTTAACTAATGCATTTGGGAATTTACTCGATAACTTGAACTTCACTGCTTCTTCACTATATAAACTTAATTCCTTGGCAGACTCTCGGATCATAAGAGGTTCTTGGCCACAAACTCTTTTCTTATCAGGGAGATGAACTCCAAAAACTTAGCTGGATTCGAGTCCACGCCTCTGGAGTACACAAACTTGGAGGCCAATCTAGTGGCAAAAAGAGCCCTGAGGTAAGCCTCTGGCACTCTCTGAAGAATGTGCTCGATACCAATCGACTCTAACAACAAAGGTGGAAGAGCGTCAATCAAAACTGCGTTTCTAAAGACCTGATCATCATTCCACAACTCCTTAGAATTTGCCAATTCATCAGCCAATTTATTGATCGCTTTCGAAAGTTTGTCTGACAACTCCGTGATTGGCTCACCACTCAGGTTTCTAAGCATCCACAATGCCTCGAACTCGGATTGAGCGTTGGACACGATCTTCTTTTGGACTTCAGAGACGTATTTCTCATAAAAGTCGGGTTTGACGCCGTTGCCATCCACACACATGTTTTCTAGGAACCCCTTGTCGTCGAAAGAAAGAGCAGCCAAAACCTCCAAAGAGGAAGAAGTCACACCGCCCTTGTTGGTAGAGGCATCCTTGAAGACAACACATCCAGCACCCTCCAAGATGAGTTTCGCAGACTGTGTGATGAAAAGATTAGCACCCTCGACAATGAAGGGAACAACGCTCTTTCCAGTCTTTTCGTCCACCAACTCCATAACATTGTTGGTATCGATTGCAGCCGGGCGGCCACCACAAGGAACAAACAAGTCGACGCCGTTTGTCCCGTAAATTTCCTTCAATTTCACGTGGAAAGTATTCCGGAAGCTAACTCCAGAGGTCACTACAGTTCCGTTGGGTAATGTGATGTCAACGTCATCAACCAAAACAACGAAGCCGTCTTTCGAAAGTTTGGACTTATCGTACTTATCGATAGTCTTTCTCTCATGGGCAAGACGAAGAAGCTCCTGCTTGTCTAATCCGCTGGGGTCCGCGATCACTCCAGAACCATCAACGATACCGACATACTTTTCGTTTCTGGACTGCTTAATCTCGTTGGAACCCAAATCACCGTCCGGACCACCAGTTTGTACCTTCCTGATAGTGGCATCATCCACGTTGAGCTTCTCGTAAATCTTGTTCACGTATGCACGGACAGACAAGGTGGTCATGCCATATTCATCATGAGGGATTCCGCCAATTTGTTGCGACTTTCCGGTGAAAAAGGACTTCCACCATGGTGCGCCTCTTCCACGAGCATGGAGCGCAGCCCAATCCACGTATCCAGCAGTGCCTTCATCTGGGCCCAAGAAAAGGATCTCTGGCTTATTGTAGAGATCAACATAGTTTTCCTTAGCGCCTGGGACGTGTTGTTTGAGCAATAAGTCGATCAAAGAATCGATGTATTTTTCAAACGACGCTTTGGGGGTTTCTTGTGCTGCACCAGGGTCAAGCAAGATGACACCCTTAGAACCGCCCTCAGGAATATCCTTGTTCTTCTTTTGTTGCGTCGAAGCCAAGTTGTAGTTCTCGTCAAACAAGTTACGCACGTTCACGTTATAAGCATCAACGGATCTCGAGCGCACGATACGGATACCGCCTCTCGCGATGTCACGGAACCTAATGTGGAACCCTCTGAAATCAGAGCCGACAATGAAAAACATTCCGTACGGAGTCTCGGGATACTCGGAAGCTGGCAAGAATGAAGGGTTCAATCTGAAAGAGATGGCAACCTTGGTAGAGGTATAGAAGTTGGTCTTGAGCACCGCATTGTTGAACATGTAGAGCGCTCTCAAAACAATAGCATGGTGCTCGTTCTGCGAACATTCTCTGTTGAGCAAGTGGTTGAACTCCGCCTCAGATCCCACCGGGGTGATCTGAGAAAGTCTCTGGTAGGACAAAGTCTTTTCCATCGACAGTCTAATGTAGTGGACGTCGGCAAACAGGCGATAAAGCTTCCGCACAATATCCTTTCTGGTACTGAACACTTCTTTGATGTATTCCTGAGTGTACGTTTCGGCCCGCAAACGCTTCTTCAAGGAGTTCAACACCTCTGCATGCTGAATCAGCTTCGTTGGGTCGAGCAATTGAGACAACTTGGTGTACTCTGGTCCCAACCTGTTCAAGAAATGAGTCACGAAAATCACACCACATTGCGAGTAAATACATTCTTGCAACGACAACTCGCTCTTCACGAATGACTCCTGGAAAAAGTTGTGAGGAATGCAGTACAACAAAGACGCCTCTTTGATCACTTGATAGATCAGCAAATCGATGGGAGTCTTCTTGGAGCCCATATGGTTGGCCTTGATGTACATCGAAATCACTGTCACACCATTGGCAAACTGCTCGACATACTTTCTCGTCGTGGTGAGCTTGTAGTAGTCAGCCAACTCAGAAAGGGCCGAGTTGTAATGTGGAGATGTCTGTTGACGGTATCCAATCACCACTCTGTATTCCTCGGACTCCTCGACAGCAAAGTGTTGAATCACAGGGCCCGTGGTTCCCACAACACGCTTGATGATGTCAGCATAAAGATATTTTGTGTTTGGAGATGCGATCTTGAGGAACGTCTCGTCACCAATCTTGTTGATGTCTGTCTCATTCGCGTCAGCAGCTGGTTGCGCGTAGTTCACTTTGTAGATGAAATGACACTTGACAATTTGCAGGGCAAACACAGATGCCGAGTTTGAGTCTGCAGAAATCTTCTGTGAGACACCTGACAAGATTGGGTCGCTTGTGTAGTTCAATGGAGCCGAGAAATACTCGAGTCTGTAGGCGTCTTTTCCAGAGGATGGGTCAATGTACCTGTCGTCGATCGTCACATCGAAGCTGGCAGGTCCACTCACGTTGCCTGGGATGTGGGTATCAAAAAACACTGCGTGGTCCTCGGCTTCCTTTTTATATCTGATCAAAGGCTTCTCCTGAGCATCGATCCCAGAGGCGAAAGCTTGCACCTTGCACGAGTAAAGCGAATGGATGTGAGACGCAATGCCTTGTGGAGACTCACGGGCGAAAAACACGTCATCTATGCCCAAGGACGAGTAAAACCAGTTAGCTTCCAGCTCAATCAAGGCCTCTGGAATGAATCCCGTGGAATCCAAAACGTCAAGCACTTGCTCAAACTGCTCCTGCTTTCCAGAAAAAGGCGTGTCGATGTAATCGTTTCTGAAAGACTGAACAGAGGCAGCATCGTCGCTGTCGCTTTTCAAATTCAATTTGGCGATATCCAAGCTCATGTTAAAGCGATAAAGTGAGGAGGTTTTGTGTTGCAGGTAAAAACTCTGAAAAGATTTGTCGAAAAGGAATCAGTCTTATAAAGCTGATGGTAGGACGTCTAGACTTTGGTGAATAAACAAAGGTCCCGATAAGAAAGGTGTTTGGCAGCTGGTTTTCGTAGGTTCAAGAGCTTATCTAAGGCAATGGCACCTGTCTGATGAGGAAGGTAGATGTGGCTTTCGGCTGCAAGTTTGTATCTGATCGAGTGTAGTGAGCTTATGATCCGTCAAAGCTGTTTTTTGCGATTCAGATAATAAGGTTGCGATTGAATAGTTTTATGCCTTTCAGAGATCTTTTTTCTGGGGAACATCCATCTTTTTTATACTTGGAGACACGCATTTGCAATATGTGGAGTACGCGGCATTTAAGAGGGGTGTGTGCGGCAGCGGTGATTTCTGCTGCATGAGTCCGGGTGAGACGGGGGGACGTGAGGCGAAAAGGCCAAGACGCGCCCTATTATGCAGGAGAGCCGGCTCGAAACGTGGGGTTGCTCATGCTGACCTGACCTGTGGCTCTTTTTCTTGACAGCCATCTTCTAGGCACAATGTAGGCTCGTCGAGACGTCTTGAAAGGAAAATTTGCTCGACTTGAAAAAGATTCCCTTGGTCTAACACCGTGTGAAACAGAGCTGTCGGCAAAGACTTGATTTTATACATAAGACGGCTAACGCCCTTCGGTGCACAACTCAACAGTCGCTTCTAGCTCCCGACCGTTCTCATTACTCGCGTTGTAGCTTGTAGCTACCAAAAGAACCTACTGAGCGTTGAAACCTTTGAAGATTTCAAGCCTGTAAAAATTTTAAGGTGAGGGAAAGGCAACGAAGACCGAAGGAGGCTTTAAAAGAATTAGTATCTAGTCCATCGGCTTGCGCAATCAATCAGTTACCAATATCTGTCTACATTACTATGGTCTACGGGACTTCCAAGAATAATCAATTTTGTTAAAAAAAATGCAGTTGTCTCGGCTTTGCTGTGACTCATCCGATACTAGCCGATGTAAAAGATTTGGGCGAACTTAGTTTTCTTTTATTAGAGTTTATTTCTTTTTCAATTGGCACTAGATCGATGCGGTGGCCCTCGCGCAAAATTGCCGTGGGACGAGCCCGGGCTTTCCTGGGGCCCCAGCATGGCTGCCCCGCCAGAATCAATACAGATGTTACAAGTTACAAATGAGCATTACCAAAAATTCAGACAGGCAAACTTCTTGTGGGGTCTTGCTAGAATTTATGTAGACGACTAATCCACCTGTCGAAAGCGATTGTCCGTCGAAAGCTATTGTGGTTTATTAGCCTTGTTTCGATAGCGTGTCGCTCGTAATGCGACAGAACTATGGCCGGGTTGACACCCTTGCTAACCGGATCTTTTAGACAAAGGTCCATTTTTCGTGACCGCGAGAGGCGAGAAGGTCGTAAACAACATTGGTAATGAGGGGTTGATTATACGAAAGGGTTCTCGGAGCTTCTGTGAAATCTCAACAGATCTTCAGAAAAATATACACTTCGTAATTTCTATATTTACTTTTCCCCGGTGGAATTGTATCTAGTTGCTCAAACAAAGACTTGACTGTTCTTGACTCATGGTTTACAGTCGCTGTTACTTTGTCAAGTGTCTTCGGTTACCTTCAAACTCCAATGATAATGTTGATTCAAACATACATCTATACTCGGAAATACAACCTATTGCAAGTTAAAGTCTACTTTTGGGCTGGGCCAAAACCGCACACTATTTTGGGAGTTAATTATGACCACCCCCGCGCACCGACGTGACATGCAACCCTTTGCCTTCAAACGCCGCTTTCGAATTCTGGGGTATGCATATTCCCCGGAGTTCGGTTATTCTTTGAAAGTATTATCATATTCACTATATCATTAACCCCACATCAACTCATGACAACCTTCTCAAATGGGAAGAATTATAAATATGTGCACTTTTCAGATTTGGCTAAACGACCGGCCTTATTTTTTACAGCCGGACATGTAGTTACGAAGCACTTCATTGGATGAGACACGTCAAGTTGCCACAAACTCATGATAGCACAAAGTGTTTTTGATCTAGCAGCCGTTTGGCTAAACGATGATAAATGTAAGCTATCTTTTGTATTCATAACAATAGATCGTTCTTACTCAGTTCAAATCCGTTTTCTAATAATTGAGTGTCTAACTAGTTGGTTCGTATGCATTGTTTACTTATTTCACGGCCGTGAGGCGTTAAGGCTTCAAACAAGTATTTCTGCTTAATTGCTTTATGGAGATTTCACGAACTAGAAAATTCAATGTTTTGAGCTCTTTGTACTTTGCAATCGCCTTTAAAGTTTGTCTACTAATCAGATTGCGTGTTTGCCTAGGGTATCTCGAATTGTTATCAACATCGCATTTATAATTGAGTCTCAACCAAAAACTCGCTTGCTCGCGGCCTGTTCTGAATGTGTGAATCGTATCGGCTATTTATCAGTGCGGAGAAGACATCTTTGAACTGCGTTTGTAAACGTTTATCATCGCATGAATTATTAGAGGCATGAATTAACATCAAGATTTGCAATATGGTCGTGCACGATAGTATTCATATGCCTTTATGTTTCGATACCCTTTAAGAGCAAACTCGCTAACTCTGGTACAATCATTAAGTATAGACGATCAGGTTCACCAAAAAAGTACCTGGGATCAGCCTGGGATGAATAGTTTTGAAAGGCCGGGTCCTTTAGCAACTGTCCGAGTGTTCTTCAGTCTTGACTTAGGTAGACTCCTCGAATTGATGAATACTCACAAACATCATAGACATTTAGCCAATTCTTATGAATTCACTCACGCAAAACATGAAAATTCCCAATTCTATTATCATTTAATCTACAAGAATTATATTCTCGAGAATAACCTGCCATTCTTCCCCTAAAGCGCGGTTTTTTTTTTTTGGTCCACGCAAGCTCGGCCTACCGGCACCCACCCAATACGCGCGATTCGACTTATTGTTCTTCAAGCCCATCGGCATAATGATCACATCACTAATCATTTTCAACGCCAAGGGCGATGTGTTGATGTCAAAGTTTTATAAAGAAGGCGTGAAGAAGAATGTGACAGATGTGTTCCGTATCCAGGTGATAAACTCTGCAGGAAAAGTCCCGGTGCTGGCTTCTACAGCGCATGCTAGCCGGCTGCCGGTGCTCACTTTGGGCTCCACTTCTTTTTTACACATACGATCAGGATCCTTGTGGATTGTGGCCGTGGCGCGTTCCAATCAGGACTCTTCGCTTATCTTCGAATTCTTGCATCACCTTCTACACTTATTGGAAGAAGCCTTTGCTCGCGGTTCTGACCCGCTATGTGAAGAAGATATCATCGGCAACTTTTCCATGATCTTCGATATTCTAGGGGAGATTGTCGAGTTTGGATACCCCACAAACATGGACTACTCGTACTTGGCAACCGTTGTGCCGGGTTTCTCATCTTTAAAGATGCAGCATAAGGACAGTGCGTTCTCCACGCTGAAAAGGTCACTTCTAGAAAAGTCAGACCAACTCAATTCAATCGATCTGGTTTATGATCCATCCAGCGTGTCTTGGCGAGAGCATGGAATTAAGTACCGCAAAAACGAGATTTTCTTAAATGTCGACGAGAAAATCACGCTTTTATTGGACTCTAAAGGGAACCATCTCAGATCGCATATTGACGGTACTATCACCCTCAAGTCACACTTATCCGGAACACCAGTGTGCCGGTTTGGCCTTTCGGATGAGCATATTCGGGACGCTAGCGAAGCAATTTCCGTCGAAGATTTTAATTTCCACAAATGTGTTGACTTGGCGAAATATACCTCCGAAAAGGTGATACGGTTCGTGCCTCCAGATGGACTGTTTCAGCTCATGTCTTACCGCATAAATGATACATTTGCCTTGCCTTTTCACATCGTTCCTGAAATCGTGGAAGACGGCAGCGGAGTATACCTCAAGATCAGAATGCTGTCCAATTTTTCGTCGAAGGCTGCTGCTACAGGAGTGGTATTGAGAATTGTTATTCCAAAAGGTATTGACAAAAGAAAAATGACATGCTCCAATGGAAAGGTCAAGTTTGACACGCAAGAAAATGCAATTCTATGGAAGTTCTCAAAGTTTTACGGCGAGCTGGAGCACCTTCTATCGGTTGATTTTGATGTACCGCACACCGCTGCTGGTTGGTTTAAGCCAAAAATTAACTTGGATTTCAACATGGATATGTACAGTGCGTCTGGTCTCCAGGTCAAGTTTTTGAAAGTCGTGGAAAAGAGTAATTATCGTACTATGAAATGGGTGAAATACTGCACCCACGCGGGATCTTACGAAATGAGGCTATAACGGTTAAGTCATACTTTTCCTGGTTATCTTCACAGCTTTTGGCTATCTCGCATTTGATTTAGGGAGCTGGGCTTCTGCGGCGAAGAAGTCAAACTGAACAACAGCCACGTTGTGTCTTGCGGATTGGAACATCAGTACACATACTAAACTTTCGTTTCTTGTAAACTATAAAGCCGACTGGGCTACCAAAACATCACAACATAGTTCGTGAAATTAATAAATAAATAACTTTTTTAGACAAATAGCATGAACGTGCGATATTTATGCATGCCGTCGGTATTTGATTAGAACCGTTATCGCGCGAAAGATTAATCAAGGACGGAAAAACAGACATCCTAAACTTCCCTACAATCTTTACGTGCATCACGCCATCAACCCATACAATGAGAGACGTGGTTGTTTTTGGAGGCAGCTCGCTTCCTGCGCTAACAAACCTGATCTGCAGAAACCTCACGCTAGAGAAGGGAAAGATCCACCAAAAAAAATTCTCAAATGGAGAGACCTCCATTGAAATGAAGGACTCTGTGCGGGAGAAAGATGTATTTATCGTGCAAAGTGGATGTGGCCATGTGAACGACAATTTTCTTGAACTTCTCATCATGATATCTGCGTGCAAAACAGCTAGCGCCAAGAGAGTCACCGCTGTTTTGCCGTACTTCCCATACTCTAGACAACCAGAAAACCCGAAAGTAGTGATGGAGGCTACCGAAATGCTGGCGGCACAGGGGCTTTTGGCATCCCTCGCCAATAGCCCGAAGAAAATGGCAACAAACTCTGCCGGAATAGATGTTTTGGGTGCTGTTGATGAAAGTGGAAGAGACATGAGCGGCTACAAACAATGGGTGAGTAAAAACGGAACTCTCATTGCAAACCTCTTGACTACAGCTGGAGCAGATAGGTGCATCACCATGGACTTACACGACCCGCTGTTCCAGGGCTTTTTCAACGTCCCGGTGGACAACTTGTATCTGATGTCTTTGTTCAAAAGATACATTGTGGATTACATACCTGACTACAAGAACTGCATTGTGGTATCACCAGACTCGGGTGGTGCCAAGAGAGCCACGGCAGTCGCTGATGCCCTAGGGTGTTCTATTGCTTTGATTCATAAGGAGAGAAGAATCAAGGTCTCGCCCGCGCACATAGGCTCCCCGATTCTTTCTGCCTCGGATTCCATCAACACTACAAACTCGACTACAGTCAGCTCGTCCATGTTAGTGGGGGATGTGAAGGGGCGCGTGTGTGTTTTGATCGACGATCTTGCAGATACCTGTACCACCGCTACACGTGCAGCACAACTCTTGAAAGACACGGGTGCGTCGTATGTGTACTGCTTAGTGACACACGCGATTCTCAGCGGCGATGCCATCGACAAGCTTCGAGTTTCTGAAATTGACAAGTTCATCACGACAAACAGTATCCCGCAAATCGAGAACGTTCGTCTTCTAGGCGAGAAGAGGATGGAGGTCATTGACGTCTCAAGAATATTTGCCGAGGCTATTAGAAGAATCCACAACGGTGAGTCTGTATCAATGCTATTCGATCACGGGTGGTGAGTATATACACAATCTTATAGAATACTCACATCCAATATTACTGCATTGTAGAGCACCCTATTGCATACCTGCCAACTCGGATCTTGTTTTTTTGCTGTGCCCAGTCTTTCGGCTATGGTTCGCTTTCTTAGCTTTATTCGCCTCGTTTCGTCTATGAGTGACTTTGTCACCGGGCTTTTTCTCTGTGTTCTCACCCATGGCAGCCTTCGTTGGCTTATCTTGAGCCTCCTTGTTATCCTTGACGCTTTGAACTCGCTTGTTTGAGTTGTGAAACATGTAATATTCCTCAAGAAGCCTGAATCTCTTGGAGGACCGTTTGAGCATTCTAGACCAGCCTTCAATTTGTTCATCTGTCCATCCTGTTTTGGCTCTCATGTCTTTTCTTTGGCTGGACTTCCTGTTGCCTTTTCCAAACAAGCTGTCCCCTCCTGTCTTTATATATCCAAAAAGTAAGACCTCGTGAGGATCAAACTCCAGAATGGCCGATGAGCGAGCCAGCGTGTTTGTCAAATCGAGGCCAGTGTCCTCATCTTTGTCATCGAGCGCATCTATTTTGCCTCTAGCCTTTGCCCTTTTGTCCGTTTCTGTGAACGCCGATCCTGTGGTGTGCTCTTGGTCATCGTAAGTATCATCGCGCTCGTCCTCGTCGCTATCGTATAGAAGACGTAGAGCGGCGGTCAATGTACTCTTCTTGGTGTCCAGTGCCGATGGATGATTCGCTTTCTTTCCGAATCTCTCATTCGTCTCGTTTGATGAAAGCTTGAATCTATGTAGCCCACGCTCGAGCTCAGTGTTGGATATGTCTGGTTGATGTGTATTGCTGTCATCATCGGACACTTCGTCGATGAGTGAAAGGTTCTCAAGTAGAGAGTTCGTTGTTTTATCGATGTTGTTGTCAAATTGCAGAAGCAATTTTTTGGCCTTAATTTGTGAGAGTGTCGGAAACATTTCTAAAAGGAAATCCACATCGGCATTGGCGACAGTCTGAGCAGAACCATACGTGATGTTCCGCAAAAACGGAAGCCTTTCTTCAAGACCAGGGTTGAGTTTCTTATAAGCTTCAGACAATATGATAGAGCTCAAAAGTGGCGCCAACATCATCGTCTCTGCGCCATGTATGCCGATTGTTGAGATGACCTTCGCCAACTTCGAAACCGACAAGGAGAGAGCACTTATAACCATGCTACTCTTGACTACATCAGCGTGAACAGAGTTTCCGTCCACGTAGATCAGCTCAAGATCTTCAATCCAATCCTCGTTGACGAAAAGCTCGGCAAACTGCATAGCGCCTGTTGCTGACAGCTTATATTTGTCCTTCGCAAGTGTTTTGACATTTTTTTGCGCTTTTCCGGCACTGGTGACATGAACAGTCTTCGTGGAAGGTGCAGCCACGTGTTGCCCTAGTAGCATTGTGAGCATTTCTAAATTGATTCTGTGCATTTTTCCCAGAGTGATCATCGACAATATATGTTTACGCAAAACCGGAATCAGAGATATCTTGCCTGACTTCTTATTGTCGTTGAACTTAGACTTATGGGAGCCTGCCAATATTGCTCGCACAAGAGAAGCATTGTTTTCCACGTATATCATGACAAAGTTCCAGAGGGACTCGCCATTGAGTCCTAGCTTGACGACTCCATAGTCGCAAATTATCTGGAACACGTAGGCACGAAGCGTGGCAGTATTGCTTCGTATATCGGGATTGATGGCTCCAAGAGAAAAGATTTTGGTCTTCTCTTCGGACGTTTCGGACAAATAGACTTTGAGAAATAACTGGAATTGCTGCTGACTTCTCATATCGAGCTTTATTTCTCCCGTGAGCAAAGTCCCGCAAAGCTTTATATAGCCTTCCAAAAGGTGCGCCCAAATGACAGGGTCCTTATCGATAAGTGAGGATCTTAATTTGAAAGGTGGATAATGCGGAATCGGCACATGCGTCGTTCCTTCCATTATAGCAGCACAGTTTAGTTTATAATGGTTTACACGAAAAGCGAGGATTTCAGGTTCACTGCGAGAATCGCGACTTTCCTGTTTTGTTCTGTAGCGTGTAAAGATCAGCCTGTATAGATGTACTGAACTCCGGGAAGCCGGAG